>OVBB01000560.1:3278-21604 GCA_900406415.1 Isatis lusitanica
ACAGAATATTTGCAGAATATATGAGTATCGTATCTTACTATAACTAAGACATGATAATATATTGTGATGATATGGTGATATCATCTATACGCCCCCGCAAGATGAACGACCGGAAGAGAGTCCAATCTTGGAAGAGTGATTTGCTAACAGTGACCGTGAGACTGGTTTTGTCAAGGCATCGACAAGTTGATCCTTGGACGAAATGTGAGCAACTCGAAGGAATCCGCTCTGAACAAGTTCTCTGATGAAATGATAATCCAAAGCCACATGTTTCATCCTTGAATGAAAAACAGGATTAGCGGACAAATATGTAGCACCTACATTGTCGCAGAAGATTACTGGTTGAGTTTCAGACTTGATACCGAGTTCTGCCATGAGGGAGACAATCCATTTCAGGTCAGCGGTGGTGTCAGCAACACATCGGTATTCTGCCTCAGTCGATGATCTGGCTACAGTTTTCTGCTTCTTTGAGGACCAGACAATCGGATTGGAGCCTAAGTAGACAATGTTGGCGCTTGTGGAGGTGTAGTCATCTCGGTTGCCTGCCCAATCAGCGTCAGAATAGGCATGAAGGGAGGGTACATTGTCACGGCGTAATGCAATACCAAGATCACGAGTGCCTGCAAGGTAGCGTAGGACTCGTTTAGCCGCTTGGAGATGCAGATCGGTTGGTCTGTGCATGAATTGTGACAGCTTATTAACGGAGAATGCAATTTTGGGGTGAGTAAAATGTAAGTACTGAAGACTGCCCACGATCATGCGGTACTCTGTACCATCAGAGAGAGAGGTGCCGGAGGTTAACTGCAGCTGATCAGTGGAGACCATTGGAGAACTAACCGGCTTGGCATGAGTCATGCTTGCTCGTGCAAGCAAATCAGTGATGTATTTGCGTTGCGTAAGCAAGAGACCAGACGGGGTATGTTGAACTTCAATGCCAAGGAAATAAGAAAACTCACCCAGATCTTTTAAGGAGAATCGTTTGCTAAGAAGTTCAATAAACTGAGATACCCGTTTAGAGTCATTTCCAGTGACAATGATATCGTCAACGTAAACGATGACATACAGAATGACAGACCCCACCATTAGGACAAACAGAGACGCATCTGCTAGGGAATTGCGGAAGCCCAGTTGTAGAAGAAAGGTTTTTAAAGCCATGTACCACATGCGTGGAGCTTGCTTGAGCCCATACATAGCTTTCTGCAGTTTGCAGACATGATGAGGTTTGTCTTTGTCAATGAATCCAGGTGGTTGAATCATATAGACATCTTCATTGAGATCGCCTTGCAAAAACGCATTGTTGACGTCCATGTGAGATTTCGAACCTGAGAGTTGAACTCATCAGTGGCAGAGGCACGCCAGTGATCATCCTTTAAAGCCTGTGTAATGCACGTTGGTGTGTCATGAGCAGCAAGATCAAGAAGCTTGTCAGAGAGATTGGTTTTCTGAGCCACCAGAGTGAGTTTCTGAACTGGTTTGACTATCTGATTTTTGCTGCGAGTTACCATCGGATGTTGATTGGTAACAACAGGGGCTGACGTTTCAAAGAGTGAGGCAGTATCTTCATCAGTTTCTGTCAACTCAGCTGTAGTGTCCTCAGGAGAATGATCCTGCACTGTGTTAGAAGGACAAGACAATACGGACTGTGAAGGAGCCGTGAGTAAAGGAGCCATACCTGAGGACACCGGAGGCTGAGACGACGGAGATGGAGGAGCCGTGGGAACAGTCGGGATAATGGTGACTGGCGGGCACCAAGAGGAAGAGAGAATGGGGGAAGGATTGTTTGGAGAAGGTGTCTGAGGAAAGGGGAAGACTGTTTCGACAAAGCGGACATGACGAGTGATGTATATTCGATTGGACATTGGTTCTAGACACAGATAGGCACTTTGACTTAAGGAGTAGCCAAGGAATATACATGGTTGGGACTTTGGGTCGAGTTTGTGGTTGGTGTAAGGTTTAAGCCAGGGAAAACAGAGGCAACCAAAGACTTTGAGTTTAAGATAGTTTGGTTGCGTACCAAATAACATCGCATAAGCGGAGGAATGGGAGAGTGTGGCTGTTGGTTGGCGGTTGATGAGATAAACTGTTGTCGCTAGTGCATAAGTCCAGTATGTCACAAGTATGTTGGCGTGAGTGAGGAGGGCGAGTCCGGTGTCAACGATATGTCTGTGACGACGTTCGGAGAATCCGTTGTGCTCCGGTGTATGGGGAGGAGCTTTGAGGTGAGAAATGCCATTGATGGCCAGGAACTCCGACAGAGCTATGTATTCTCCTCCATTGTCAGAATAGAGCGTGATCACTTTGTGCTGAAAACGCTTTTCCACTAAGGCTTTCCATCGTATAAAGATGTCCTTGACGTCGGACTTGCGTTGAAGCAGATAAAATCACACATAATGTGTGAAATGGTCAACAAATACTACATAGTATTTATATCCATCAACTGAAAGAACTGGAGATGTCCAGACGTTAGAGTAAATCAGTTCAAGAGGTTTAGAAGTCAAAAGAGAAGAAGAATTTGCAAATGGAAGCTTGTGACTCTTATTGATAGAACAATCGGAACAATGAAAAGTAGATAATGAGTTCGAATTGGAAAGCATAGTAGAAGAGACAACTCTTTGGAGGATGGGAAGAGAGGGGTGTCCTAATCTTGAATGCCAGATATCTAGAGGGCTTTTTGTGGAAGCAGAGAATGCAAAGGAAGAGGGAGATGTGCGACTGGGCCAAACGTATCCTCCATCTTCAGTCATTCCCGTTGCCACTGGTGCCCTCGTGTGCAGATCCTTTACCTGAAACGAAGTGGGGAAAAATTCCACAGATACCTTGTTGTCAGTACATAGCTTCTGAACCGATAAAAGATTCTTGGCAATATCAGGAACATGAAGCACATTATTCAACTGTAAATCACGAGTTAGAGTTGAGAGGAGAGAGGAACCAGTGTTACTTATATTCAACCCCATGTTGTTGCCGACTTGCACCTCTTCTCCACCGCTGTATGGTGTGTGGAAGGAAAGATTGGCAAGGTCTGATGTGATATGGTGCGATGCACCTGAGTCCATGAGCCATGACGGGGTTCCAGATGGTGAAGTCATTGCTGCATAGGCATTGGGAGCCGTTTGCATCATTGGCCGGAGTTGAGTGTTGTCCTGTTGTGGAGAGGACGAGACAATCCGAAAATGAGGACACCGTTTGACACTGTGCCCCTGTGTACCGCATGCCTGACATCGACCAAGGTAGGGTCGAGAGGACCGGTGATCGTTGTTGTTGCGATGATGAGATTGATTCCCATAGTTGTTGTTGTTGTTGTTGGGGCGCCAATTCTTGGTGCGATTCTGAGCATGATTTGCTGTAGCCGGAAGGGAAGGGGTTATAGTGGAGAGGGAGGCGAGTGCCAGTTCTCTGGTGATCAGTTTCTCGTGGAGTTCAGAGAAAGAGATCGAAGTGTCTCGGGCATGAACAGCATCAATGATTGGTTTGTAATCTTTGGGTAGGCCATCAAGAATAGCATCAGTAACATCTTCTGGGTCGAGTGCATTGCCTAGAAGAGCAAGCGCATCTGCAATGGCCTTGACTTTTTGCATGAACGCATCAATAGTGGAGGTACCTTTGACACATTGCTTCAATTGGTACTTCAGTTGTTTTATGTGGCCCCGCGTAGGTTTAGCATAGGTGGTTGCTAGAATGGTCCATGCTTCAAGTGAGGTTGCAGCAGTTGCAATGAGTGGTTGAAGAGCAAGTTCAATAGAACCCATGATGGCACTGAAGACAAGACTATCTTGTCGTTGCCACAAGACAAACTCAGGGTTTGTAGTTTCGGCGCCGGAATCCGTGAGGTGCTTCGGCGGTGGTGAGGCTGACTCATCGATGTGTTTAGTTAGATCATATCCACGAAGGAGTGATCGAACTTGGACATTCCACGTTATGTAGTTTGTGGAAGAAAGCTTGGTGACATTCACCATATTGATCGAGAGGAGCGGTGTTTTGGATGTGCCGGAATTAACTTTGGTGACATCGGTGCGAGATTGCGGCATGGTGTGCATGAGGAAGAAGAAAACAGAGTATTTGGTTGAGGTCCTTAGAAAGGAGGCTCTGATACCATATAGAAGAGGATTGAATGTATTTCCTTGATGATAAGGGTTTACAGAGTACNNACAGAATATTTGCAGAATATATGAGTATCGTATCTTACTATAACTAAGACACGATAATATATTGTGATGATATGGTGATATCATCTATACATAGTAATATTTTTCATGGCTCGTCCAATTTTCTCCCAGGAAATCGATCAATTTTCTCCCGATGAATCTCCATTTGAAGCCGATTCACCCGCAATGGAATATGACATGGAGCTTGCGCATCATTACTCACACAAACAGCTTGATTTTCTACAGGTTTGCCTTCAAAAGCTGAACTCGAACTGTGGAGATAATATTTTCAAGAACATGATGGATGAGACGACGCGAACATTGACGAATGAATGTTGTCTTCATCTATTAAATATTGGCAAAGATTGTCTTCTAGGATTGACTGAATTCATTTTCTCGAGTTACGAGTATAGAAATATTGCGTCTAAGGCTATTCCAAAAAGCAAACAGACATGGAACGATTGTGTTCGTAGAGTTGGGAACCAGATTGGTAGACCAGTCGCATTGGAGGAACTAAACTAATTAATGTTTTTAAATACTACCTCCGTTCTAGAAAGTAGGAAGTTTTAGGTATTTCACATAGATTAAAAAAACATTAAATGCATTCTCTTTCTAAATATTTTTTTTATTATTGCACCTAGAATTCCGAATATTTGATTTTTATGTCTTTCTAGTGGTTGCATTTAAATTAAATGCAAATTAATTGAGTTAATTTTAATTTTTAAATAGAAAAAGCATTAATGATTATACAGAAAATCTTTCTTTTTGGAACAAAGTAAAAATGCCAAAACATCTTATTTTCTGGAACGGAGGTAGTATACGTTATGACTGTTGTCATTATATACGTTAATCTAAGAGCATAATTACCGCGGTCTCCAAAGAGAGTCTCTTATGGTAAATGCTAATTAAAATACATAAAAAATAGTGAATAGACGAAGAAACGTCTCCTAATTAAAAGAAATAAGAGACGTTTCTAGAGAGGCACGTGTCAGTTTTGAGACAACCCAAACTTTTCTTTTTCTCGCGCCATAGTTTTTTTTTCTTCTCGTGCCATTGTTGACAACTATGTTTGTGGAAAGACCACCCATCACAGCTCTCTCTCTCGTTCACTTTTCTATAGTTTGTGGTAGGCAATCGAGCGACATTTATGGCTTTACGACCTCCATTTTCTCCGGCATCAAGCTTTCAAGGATCATGACTCCCTTCAACGCCGCAGACAATGGCTCCAGTTGCAGAAGAATCAACCTTAGCGGTGCTAGAATTTATCCACCATTGAGTCGGTGATGATTATCATTCTTGTCTTAAAAGATATTTTTTCCAGCACTGTTTATGTCTCCTTGCAACATACGTTGTTCTGCATTTCAATACAATCAAATTCAGAAGTTTTTTTTTTTTAAGAACCCTAATGAAGTTTTACCATTGGAGCAAAGAAAACTAAAATATTTTAACAAGGTCTCTTAATAAAAGGTTAGTAATTAAAAATTGCTTAAGAGACCATATTGGATCTCTCCCATTAAACATGCTCTTACAAATTAAAACTCTTTTACGGATCTTATGTTAGTATACGAGACTCGTTATAATAGGTAAAGCTGAATCAACGACCAAAATGGATATTATTATTGTTTTTTAGATAGTTTTAATGGATATAGATATTCTAAACCCGGAATATATGATCCTAGACAAATGTCTAGGGGAGAAAGCTAGCAGCTCCTAGCTTGACATAGAGATCTTGAATCCGGTAACGTAGTTCCGCATATCCACGAACTCTCCGGTCCACACCACAAAACCCGACCCACCATTTCGGATACCCATATTGGTAAACCCGGTACAGTTTTAATCTCTAATGCACTTCTCTGTGCATTCTTTCAACCGACTCTCTTATCCACAATGGCTGTACTTGTTTGTTAAAATTCTTGGGTTTCCAACTATTAGTCAATGTCTCCTTCTCATGTGGAATATTTCTCACATATAAGGCCCATGGCTATTAATATCTACATAATCCCAATATTGTCTCTGGCACTTCATGTTCCTCTGCAACAAAAACTCATCTCCCTTGCTGCAGCTTAGTCGGGAGTTCCTTTAAACAACCATCGAACACATCTCCTGAAGCCCATTGCATCCGGATCTTGGGAAGTAAACCTTTGATACAGTTACATATCGGTGACATATCCATGTCACAATAAGTGTAAGGACCACATAGATTGTACGTACACATCGCATTCATCTTCCGGAAAAACCAAAACATGTTCCGTTGCAGTACTGTCAAAGTCCATGTGATTATCTGTAATAAACCCTGTGGAACTCCATTTAAATCTCGTGAGGATGTTGTGGTTGTTGACTCTGGAAAGTGTAATTGACTTCCTCGCTGTTCTCTACGAATCTGTTCACAATGTAGCTCCAATTCTGCATCTTCGGTATACCCCTAAACCAGATTCCGTTCCAAGGACCGGTTCGGTACACTTTGAAGCCTTTCTTCCAAAGATAAAACTCGGGGTAGCCCTTGAGTTTCGAGTTTAAACGATAAATCTCCACTTCACGGATCAGTTGGGCTTCTCCAAGATGTGAGGAAAATCTGTCGTTTCCTGTTTCAAGATTCCGACCTATTTTCATCTCCGGGAGTAAAGTATCCACCAGAACGTCAAAGCTGTGCCACAAGAATCGATTTGGGTCTTTGGTTTTGGAGTCTCTAACCTCGAGGTTGCCGTTAGCAAGGAGTATTTCACAGCTCTTGTTAGATTCGTATAGACCAGACAGGAGTATCATGCTGATCAAAGAGGACAAGGCATGAGAGATTTTTAAGGTACTGGAAAGAGGATTGTGTCTGTTGGCAACCCAAACATATGTTCTCTCAGAGGTTATCTTGTACCAAATGCCGAGATACCAACGATCACCAAGACACAATGAAATTGTAAGAGCTTCGTTAGATGACAAAGTAGTGATCGAGTCATCGAGAACGCATGGGGAAACAGAACCAAGACAACGAAAAAGAAGAAGGTGTAAGAGTGATATTAGTTTTGTATTACACCTCTCATCTCTCTCGTCACCATTTTTTTTTCTATGCTCTTCTTCTTTTTCGTCTGTTATTTATATAGATTTTTTTGTTACATGTTGGATTTTCAGATTTGCAAAACTATGAGCTAGTATGGTGTGATTTTAATTTGCATAGTTTATGTCTTAATCCTATATTATATGTAGTTTCCAGAGGACACAAATTGTGATTTCGCAACCTGGGTTCTAAGACACCCCACTATACTCCATATCATGTGGCCACGCAGATATGAGTCCATTGCTTACAGTCCATTTGAATATCCGGAGAGAAAGTTCATCTATTTACTGCACCTCCCTTTGAAAATTAGTCTGGACCTTTTCATAGATTCAGGATACCCCAAGTTAGCAAAAAAAATGTTATTTCCACATTCGATGACTTTTCAGCCTTTCGTTAATTAATTCATTGGTCAATAACTTTTTTTTGAGCTAACATTGGTCAACAACTTTATCACGTGAAATTAGTTTCTCATGCAACGTAACATAACATGTCTTTTTTTATTGAATAAGTGACATAAATATGTTGTTCAACAAGTATACTTATCCACCGAGATCCTCGTCGCAAGAAAAACATGATGATACCAGTAAATTGTACTGGGTTTTGGTTGGACTCGTCCTGCCAGACCCGTCCGCCGCAAATTTGAGCACAACTTTACTTACAAAATTGACCCGTTTGAAAAAAAATAAAACTCGCAACCGCCCATCAAAAATAAGCAGATAAGCCGCCAAATTTAAAAATAAAAATGTTGTCTAAAACACAAAATAATATAAAAAGTTAAAATTACTCACTAAAAAGAAAAAAATAACATCAATTTAATTTAGAAAACAATACAACTTAATAAAGATTCTAATCAACATGATATCGTGGAAGCGGATTTGGGAAGAGGTGTATATCAATGGTAATGTTTCAATACACAGAGTAAATGGTGATGCAGGGATTACTGTTAGGTTGGAAGCAGCACCGGATCCAAGAATATATTTTACCGGGGGCACAAAATTGTAGCTTTTAAAATTATATACTATAGTAAAAAGTATACCAGATTGGAAATAATCTATTTTTTGGACAAATATTATTATTGTGATAGAAATTTAAATTACATATTATTTTATATAACAAAAAATATTTTAGATAGTTATTAATAATACCAAATAATATTGAAATAAATTTGTAATAACGTTTATTCCTTTAAAGACATAACTAATTGCATATATATATACCATGAGATAAAATCTACATTGAGATAGAAACATATACTCTTTTTTTTTTCAAAAGATACATTTTTTGTTTCAAAAAAAAATTAAATAGATTTTTTTTTAACCTATCTTTGCAATTTTATTGAATATTAATGTTAAAATATAAAATAAACTTCTAAAAATTAATTGAAGGTTTTTAATTATTATTAGTTTAAATTTATTGATAATTGTTAGTCATAGAAAATAATATATTTATTTTCAAATTTTAATATGTTTTTGTAATATGTGTGAAAACATAAAAAAAATCTGTTATTTAAAAAGAGAAAAAGTAGCATTATTTTAAGAAAATGAGAATCATGAAAAGGTAATAATTGGTGATAATTAAGAAAATAGGAAACATAACAAAAATCTAACGGGGCACTAATAAAAATTTACCATCTAAAGGGAGCACTAATAGGAATTTACCATCTAACAGGGGCACTAATAAGAATTTACCAAAACACATTCAAAAATCTTTGATATTATACATAATGTAATTAAGATTTTAAGAAAGTTTATAGGGACACGTGCACCCGTTCCGTCTTCAGTAGATTCACCCCTGATTGGAAGACTCACTTGGGTCTAGCGTTTTGTGTGTATTGTGGATAGAGAATGGAAAGCAACATATACTTTTTTAGGGCAAGGCTGATATTGTACAAAGCATGGAAAACCGACTTATAAGATGGGGATGCGCAATATTAGATGTAGTCTTTTACCGCTTCATGCGAAATTCGAGGCTTTGATTTGGGTTATGGGGTGCATGATCTCCATCCAATGCTTCCTCATTGTTTTTGCGACAGATTTTTCAGATTTTGTTAGGATGATATCAGAGCCAGATGAGTGGCCAGCTTTCTCCACTCATTTTGAAGAATTCAAGTTCTGGAAGGAAATATTGGAGTATTTCCAACTCAGGCTTATCCCACGGATGAAGAATGAATATGCAGATAAACTAGCGAGGAGTACAAGCACATATCCTGCTGAATTGGTTTATATCAATTCCACACCTCCAGATTGGATTGCAATGGATTAGGCTTAGTTTTGTTGGTTTGTAAACAATACACACTTACACACTACAAAATGAAAACAATACATACTTAGAGCAGCTTCATCATATATTTTAGGCCAAGTATCTAACCAATGAAATTTATTAAAAAAATACATAAACATTGGAGAGACAAAGAGAAGGTATCTCATTTGAGATATTGTTAGAACTTCTTAGATAGCCACTTTGACATGTGTCAATTTATTTATTTTTAGATTTTTTAAAGCAAAACAAAGGATAATTATGTAAGACAATTATGTTAAGATAGTGATAAAAAAGTTTAAGAAACTCATTAGATTTTTTTGCATTGATAGAGGTGTTCTTACACACTACAAAATAAAAACAACACTAAATTATAATCAACTTGAACTATTTTGCGGATATCTACAAACCCACTTTTCTAAAAACCATTACCCACACTTGCCCCATCAGTTTCAGACTTCAACCACCCCAACTTATATATATGTAAATTTTTACAACCGATGATCTGCACTCGTTCCGCAACAGATCAAATGGGACGGGGCCGCCGTTTTAGATCAAAATATATTCTTTGATATGTTTGATGTACTAAGATTATGGCCATGGCCCACATACATATATTGTTTTTTTCTCGTATATTTTTTTCCTAACCAGAGAGGATCCCGGATCCAACCAAAGCTTCAATCAAGTTTTATTTACCATCAATTATCAAACTGACAACACTAAACTACTCTGTTGCAGAGTTGATGTAATGTTTTTTAAAAGTTAAGAAACTTTGGAAAATATGGAGTCAATGTTAGATCGGCTGTAGAAAAAAATCTCCAAATACCTTACATCCATAACTCACCAGAATTCAAAAGACATTCTTATTGTCCTGCACTATAATAAAACCAAACTTTTCTAATGACTCTAGCAATTCAGTGAGACCATTGTGTAGAAAATCTTGTCAACGGTGCATATGTATGTTTCAACGAGTATAAATGGCTCAAATTTCACTTTGATTTTTCCCCAATACCAACGTAAATTACCAGACCATTAAGAGGTAGCTTCTTCCTTCTTTTCAGCTTTTTCCTAGCACAAATTATGGCTTCACTCTCTATATTTGATGAATTTTTTGCATATTCAGGTGTTTCATAGTTGCATCCTTGATATATTATACAAATATTATCAATACTAAAGATTTTGTCATTTTTTGTTAAATGTACAATTTTTGTTCAATGTATATTTTGATAGTTAACAAAGCATCTTAGTTAAGAAAATGCAATATTATGAATACTTCATTAAAAGTTTCAAGATTCATAATAATAAAATATATTAATGAAAAACTTAATAAATTATCTTTAGTTCAATTAGAAAAATATCATAGACAAAAGTTAGAGATCTAAAATCGAGTGTTTGAAGCGAAAAACTAATATTATATACTAAACCTTATTTATGATCAGTTTTCAAGCTGACAACGCTAAGACTATTCTGTTGTAGGGTTGTCAACTATGCATAAGGATGTTTCAACTGGTCTAAATGCCTCAAATTTCACTTTTATTTCTTACTCAATGTCAATGTAGATCACCTGACCTTTAGGATGTGGCTTCTTCCTCTTTGTCAGCTTTTCCCTAGCACAAATTGTGGCTTCACTCTATATCTTTTATGAATTTTTGCATATTCATCCAATGATCCTATGACTTACAAAATTGGAACACTTGGAGGCAACATAATTGTAAGCATCCCTCTTCCTTGAGCTGCTTCAAGTGGTTGAACAAGCTGTTTAATTCTCCATCTCCTATTATTCTCACTATCCTTTAGCAATCTAACATCACTTTGTTGATTGTAGGAATGCACCATCTTCTGCAAATAAACTAATTCCACCAAGAGTAAAATAACAAGAAAAGATAGAAACAAGACCCAAACTCTTAGATAGACATTTCCAGATTCACACAGTCAAATAGCAACAAGACTCAAACTATTCTCCATACACGATCCATGATTCTCACGACATTTTCAAGAATCACATATGAAATCTCAAATCCATGAAAACAAAAAGGGGATAGTCAACCTAGCTGATAAACATCAACTTTAAGGATGCATCCACAATTTTGGATGACCTAAGCGCTTGAAATAGACCTAAATCGAGATACCTAAGTGCTTGAAATAGACATAAATGGAGCGAGCTAGTATAACATACACGATTCTGACATTAACATTTTTGTTACACCACTAACTTTTATGTAAAGATCTTTGAAGATATTTAGAAAAGAAGAGAGATTTTACTGAAATACTTTCATTTCCTTTTCAACATAACCCATTACATTGAGTGTCTATTTATATGAAAAAGATGAAAACCCTAACAATTGGATACTGAGGACAAATGTCAAGATCAGGAGGGTTGCAGAGAATCAAGGTCCATAAACCTGTTCTGCAATTTGGGACCATTGTTGTTGCTTTCTGCAGTTGTCGTCGTCATGGGTACTTTGCTTTTATAAGCAAGTGAAGAGGATAAGAGTTGCACGGCTGATTCAAACTGCAGTGGGCATTTGTTGGGCTTCGGTTTATTGTTCTCTGACTTGGGCTTCTCTTCTTCACTCACAATCTTAGCCTTGCCCTTCTGTTCATAAGTCAGTTTCCTCTTCTCTTTGCCGCCTTCTTCAATAGTATCCCGCAAACTCGGTGTGAGAGGATAGTCAACACCGAGTTTGAACCGAAGAGAAGTGAAAGCATCATAAGACAAGGGCTTCATGAAGATGTCAGCCAGTTGGTACTTAGCAGGAATATGTTTCACGACCAAAGAACCAAGAGCAACCCGCTCTCTCACATAGTGATAATCCAGCTCAAAATGTTTGGACCTCTTATGATAAGTCGGATTATCGGTCAGATGAACAGAAGACAGATTATCTCCATATAGTTCAGGCGTTACTGGAAGAGGAATCCGAAGTTCACGCATGATAATGTAGAGCAAAGACATCTCACAAGCAATTTCAGAAAGAGAACGGTACTCAACTTCTGTCGAGCTCCGAGAGACTGTAGGTTGCTTTTTAGAGGACCATAGATGATATTAGATCCCAAAAAGGTGCAATAACCTTCAGTGGATCGCCTGGTGTGAGGAAAACCACCCCTATCACTATCACTGTAAGCTCTAAGAGTAAAGTCAGTGTTCTTCTCAAACTTAATTCCCATAGAAGCTGTACCTTTGACATATCGCAAGATCCTTTTTAGGAGAGTGTAGTTTGATACTGTAGGAGCATGCATCTTCTGACACACGAAATTTACAGCAAACTGTATGTCTGGACAGTCAATGTAAGGTATTGGAGCTTTCGTGCTAAGCTTTAAAAATAAGATGTGTTTGCAAATACCGGATCATTCTCTTCCTTTTTCTTTAGCTTCGTTGGCAGAGGAGTATCAATAGGTGAACAATCTGTCATGCCTGCAACCGCGAGTAAGTCCAATGTGTATCTCTTCTGACTGAGAAAATACCCCGTTGATGAGAATTGTGTCTGAATACGAGAAAATACTACATCTACCCCAAGTTTTTCATTCAAAATTTTTCATTTCAATCAGTGAGAAGCTTCTTCAGAACCACTGAACTGTTTCCTGTGAGCAACATATCGTCGACATACAGCAACAAAAGGATGAGATCATTATTTTTCTTGTAGATGAACAAGGACGGATCCTTAATAATACTGCAAACGAAACCAAAATCAAGCAGATAGGTGCTGAATTTTTCAAACCAACGAAGCTAAAGAAAGAGGAAGAGAATGATCCGGTGTTTGAAAACACATCTTATTTTCAAAGCTTAGCATGAAAGCTCCAATACCTTACATTGACTCGTCCAGACATACAGTTTACTGTAAATTTCGTGTGTTAGAAGATGCATGCTCCTACAGTATCAGACTACACTCTCCTAAAAAGGATCTTGCGCTATGTCAAAGGTACAGCTTCTATGGGAATTAAGTTTGAGAAGAACACTGATTTTACTCTCAGAGCTAATAGTAATAGTGATTGGGGTGGTTGTCCTCACACCAGGCGATCTACTGGAGGTTATTGCACCTTTTTGGGATCCAATATCATCTCATGGTCCTATAAAAAGCAACCTACAGTCTCTCGGAGCTCGACAGAAGCAGAGGACCGTTCTCTTTCTGAAACTGCTTCTGAGATGTCTTGGATCTGCATTATCATGCGTGAACTTGAGATTGAACTATATGGAGATAATCTGTCTTCTGTTCATCTGACCGCTAATCCGGCTTATCATAAGAGGTTCAAACATTTCAAGCTGGATTATCACTATGTGAGAGAGCGAGTTGCTCTTGGTTCTTTGGTCGTGAAACATATTCCTGCTAAGTACCAACTGGCTGACATCTTCACAAAGCCCTTGTCTTATGATGCTTTCAGTTCTCTTCGGTTCAAAATCGGTGTTGACTATCCTCCCACACCGAGTTTGCGGGGGACTATTGAAGAGGCGGCAAAGAGAAGAGGAAACTGACTTATGAACAGAAGGGCAAGGCTAAGATTGTGAGTGAAGAAGAGAAGCCCAAGTCAGAGAACAATACACCGAAGCCCAAAAAAGGCCCACTGCAGATTGAATCAGCCACGCAACTCTTATCCTCTCCACTTGCTCATAAAAGTAAAGTACACATGACGAAGGCAACTGCAGAAAGCAACAACAATGGTCCTAAATTGCAGAACAGGTTTATGGCCCTTGTCTCTCTGGGAGACTGTTTGAGCCCATACAAGGATTTGTGTAGGAGACAAACATGATCCGGCTTCTCCTTGTCAACAAAGCCTGCAGGTTGCTTCATGTACACATCCATCTGCTTTATATCCCAGCCCATAATAGTTGCTGTATGAAGAACAAGTCTAACAGTAGCTGTTCTAACCACTAGACTGTATGTCTCTAGATAATCAATTCCCTCTTCTTGATTGAAACCTTGAGCAACGAGTCTAGCTTTAAGTTTAGCCAGACTCCCATCAGCGTGTAGTTTAGTTCTCTAAACCCACTTACTGCCAAGCACATTCATATCCAGAGCAGGAGGAACTAAAGACCAAGTATGAGTTAAGTCGCAGTTTCCTTTTTCTTCACACATTGCCTTATTTCAGCCTAGATTTTTCAGTGCTTTTGTAACAGTTCGAGGCTCAGGATGAGCTACTCTATCTGTCATTAAAGAATATCTTGGATTTGGTTTGACAATACCAGTCTTGGATCGAGTGACCATTGGATGAGACAAGGCAGCAGAGGGATGAATAGATGTATCAGAAACTGATGACTCACTCACTCCTTGGAGATTTTTCTCAGATATTGATACACTTCCTGAAGACTGACTAAAACTTGGTGCCGGTAATTGCAGAATCTGCTGTGACTCCGACAAACACGGCTGTTGCAGAGGAACTATAATAGATTTCTGAACAGTAGGCGCTGGCTCATTGTTCACAGATGAATCTGACATATGAGAAGGTTCGGAGCTATGTTACCAGGCAGCCATGAGTGGTGTCCTTATCGGAGGCTGATATTTTCTGTAGACATCCTTGAATGGAAACCGTGATTCATCAACGATCACATGCCTACTTATATATATTCATCCCATAGTAGGCATGAGGCAGCGATATCCTTTGAATTTGTCACTGTAACCGAGGAACACACACTGCAACGCTCGAGAATCAAATTTTTTGGCTGCATAGTCTCTCAACATGGGATAACACACACTTCCAAACACTCGCAACTCTGTGTATGAATGTTTCTTGCAATGAAGTATCTCATAAAGACTTTCATCATGAACAAGAGCAATGTGAGGTAACAGATTGCTTAAAAAATTCAATGTGAAGAAAGCTTCAACCCAATATATGTTCGGTACATGACTATGAAACAGCATTGAAAGTCCCAACTCCACAATATGCCTGTGCTTTCTCTCTGCAAGGCTGTTCTGTTAATGAGTGTAAGGACACGATATTAGTTGGCGAATCCCACAACTTGCTAAATGAGTCAAAAACTGAGTACTAATAAAATCTCCTCCTCCATCACACTGAAAGGTACTGATCTTTGTTCCAAATTGATTCTCGACAAGAGATTGAAATTTGACAAACACTTGAAAGAAGTCTGATTTCTTCTTTAAAGGGTCCAACCAAGAGTATCGAGAATGATTGTCAATAAGAATTACATAGTAAATAAATCATTGAACAAAAGGTACAGGAGCCGGACCCCATAAGTCACAATGAATCCGTTCCAGAGGCCGAGATGCAATAAAAGACAATGCAGAGAAAGGCAAACGGGCACTCTTTCCAACCTAGAAAGCTTTATATAGAGAAGAGGTCCTCTTATTGATGATGATAAACTTAGATGCAGATAAACGTTGAAGAACATGAGGGTTTGGATGTCCCAGACGTCTGTGCCAAACTTCATCACTAGCAGCTGCCTGACGAGATGTGAAGAAGACACGAGCCGGAGGAGCTTTGATTGAGTACAAACCATCAATGTTTCTTCCCCGTAACAGAACCTTCCGGGTTACCTTATCATATATATGCACATTATCACAATAAAATTCAAAGCCACAAGGATAGTCTGATGTAAACTTTCAAACTGAAAGGAGAGGCTGAGTAATATCCAGACAAACGAGAACATCGTGAAGTGGAAGCTTACTTGAGGTAGAAGCGATACTGGAGGAGCCGGTGTGAGTAATAGGGAGAAACTCTCCATTCCCACCATAACTGTATCTGAACCATGATACGACTGAGCCTGATGCAAATGTCTTGGCGTGTTTGTAATATGAGAAGAGGCTCATGTATCAAGGTTCCACTCACTTCCACTAGAGTTTGAGTAGTCTGCAACTCTCATAGCCGCCATGGCTTTATGCGCTTCTTCCAGCTGATAACTATTATTAAATCTATGCCAACATTGGATATCAACATGACCAAGCTTCCCACAGATTTGACACACTGTTCGAGAGTCCGAGTCAGAGTCAGAACGAGGCGACGAGATGTGTTGTGGAAATCCTCGACCTCGAGTGGAATAAGAGTCACGTCCTCGACCTCTTCCACGGTTTCTGCCATAGTAGTTTCCTCCTTCACGAACTGTGTTGAAGGCAAGATGCGGTGTGACGCCAGTATCCACCGAGTAACTTTGAAGCCTGCTATCAAAGGCGACAATACGCTGAACAACATCATCGGATGTAACAGCAACTTCAGCATCCATAAAACCTTCAACACTAGTCTTTATTGGCTCATAATCTTTGCCAAGACCAACTAGAGCCGCAAAGATCTTCATTCTTTCAGTAACAGGGCTCCCAATAGACGCAAGCTGATCACAAATAGTCTTTATGTTGCAAAGGCACTCAGCCATGTCTTGAGTTCCCTTTGATGTGGTCTGTAGCTTCCTTTGTAGCTCAAACAACCGAGAAGACGATGGTCTGTTGAAGTGACTGGCCAGACCTAACCAGATAGCGTGTGAAGTCTTGCAATCCACCACTTCGCTCTGTACCTCCTCAGAAACAGAACCCAGAAGCCAAGACTGAACAACCTGGTCAGTTTGAAACCAAATTTGGTGGTCCGGATTCGGTAACGGCATTGTACGGCCATCAATTCCAGGAGCTGCAAGAAAGGCTGGTGGCTGCGGGAAAGAACCATCAACAAACCCTAGAAGACGCTGACCATTTAAGAACGCTTCAAACTGTCGTTTCCAAAGAAGATATTTTTTTTTCTGTGAGTTTAACATTAACCAAGTTCACCAGCTTAAGGGAAGGTGGTGCACTTAGATCCATGGATGTGATGTCTATGGCTCTGATACCATAAAGAACTTTGAAGATATTTAGAAAAGAAGAGAGATTTTACTGAAATACTTTCATTTCCTCTTCAACATAACCGATTACATTGAGTGTCTATTTATATGAAAAATATGAAAACCCAAACAATTGGGTACTGAGGACAGATGGCAAGATCATGAGGGTTGCAGAGAATCAAGAGCCATACACCTGTTCTGAAATTTGGGACCATTGTTGTTGCTTTCTGCAGTTGCCGTCGTCATGTGTACTTTGCTTTTATGAGCAAGTGGAGAGGATAAGAGTTGCACGGTTGATTCAAACTGCAGTGGGCCTTTGTTGGGCTTCGGTGTATTGTTCTCTGACTTGGGCTTCTCTTCTTCACTCACAATCTTAGCCTTGCCCTTCTATTCATAAGTCAGTTTCCTCTTCTCTTTGCCGTCTTCTTCAATATTAAGTAAGTGGATATAGTTACTGATACAATCATGGGAAGCAGCTTAGATATATGTTCAGTGTTCGAATCATATCTTTTCAACCACGACGCTTCTACGCATGAAACGACTTGGAAAATGTTCTCAGCTCAATTACAAAACTCCTCGAAGAAGAATCAGTTCAAACCGAGTTCATATGAAGGAGTTATGCCATTTACAAGTTGGGTGTTTTGCAGCTTACGCGAATTCAGACCTTTGAACATTCAATGAAAGATTCTGACCAGACTAGATGGAATTAGGCCACAAACCGAATTGTTCCAGAATCTTGGTCCAATAGAAAAGCTCAATCAAAAGCCCACTTGTCAATTCCACAAGGCCCAGGCGGATTTAATCAGATCAAGAGTCACTTAGGCCTTGATTAGAAGAGTATTTTTTAGAGCATTATGCTTTTTCATCAGCCAATCAGCTTTTGTACATAAAGCATTTAGAAGCTGCTAATGCTCTCAAATGCTCCTCCCCTCTATGCTCTGAGATGGAGCTTTTTGTAGAGCATTTACCATTTAAATATATAGACATTCTAAAATAATTATATATAATCAATTTATTATGTTAAATAATACAAAAAATTATATTTATATTCAATTATAAATTTTATACTTTTAAAACTAATATTATCAACAAATTAATTTTATTATATTTATAATTATAAAAATAAAATTAA
>OVBB01000561.1:3523-20011 GCA_900406415.1 Isatis lusitanica
AATCCGAAATAGTAATAAGAAAAGGGTAAAGATTTGGAAGAAGTGTGTTTTCTTTATAAGAGATGATATGATTGTGGGAGGAGATTTACAGTGAAGCTTTTTAAGCTTCTCTCAAATGGCTGATTAGTTTAATAGTGTTAATTAGATTAGTGGGAAGATAAAAAGGATTTAATGAAAATGGTGGAGAATGAGAGAGAGGAAGCGAAGAAAAAAGCGACGGAGACCGACAAAGAGAGTGACAGCTCAACGCGGAGGAGCGACCTTACACGCGTCACCGGAGCGCGTACATGTCACGCTTTCGGGGGGGAGAGAGCAGACGGTGCAAAAAAGTCACGAGAATTCCAGTTGTCATTTGCTAAGCATTTTTTTTAGGAGCTCTAGTGATGAAAAAATAAAACATGTATAAAAGTGTAATGAATATATATTCTGATCTGTTTAAATTTTGTTCTATCTATTTACAGCAATATATTGCTAAATTAGTAGTATATCAGTTACATACTTGCCTTTCCCAACTGACGAAAAACATAAAATCTTGATTTAGAAAATATAGAAACAAATTTGTGAGATATGTTGTTCTTTCTGAGTTGAAACGTGAAATCGTACACCAAACATAATTTCCTTTGTATTGAAGCAAAGATTTATGAAAGTTCCTTTTCGAATAAATAATGACTGATGCTTAGTCCCTTTCCATTTAAATCTGATCTAAAACAAGCAAATTCATAGAACAAAAGCAATGTTAAAAGAGCGTTAGTTTAATTTATATGTTTTTATTATATTTACTTACATACATATGCAAATACGTGATACAATCAAAATCCTATAATCCAGAAAAAAACAAAAAACAAAATATTGCATATTATCCGCACTAGAGAAAGAGCATTTTGCCACATACGTTTAGAATGGATCAATTAAAATAAACATTGCATATGCATGTGATGTGATTTATCTCTTCCTTTAATATTACGAAATGTAAGAAAACTTGCATGTCGTAGGTTGGTTTGATTTTTAGAAGTACATAAATATACTGTTCGTTATTTAAGAAAAAAAAAGGTAAAAAAAAGAGGGTATAATATCAATTATGTGTGAGCAACGAAAAGAAAAATTATATCACACGACAAGCCGCGTGAAGCCGGTGGTGGAGCGTGGGAGATGTTAACCAAAACCATGACTAATAAGTATTAAGGTTAGGTCCTCAAAATTACTAATCAAACGGTCGGTATACGTTCACATTTTCGATTTCCTGAATTGGGCTTCTTCATTACATTGCTTTCAATGCAAAACCATGAAAGGCTCTCTTACACACAAAAAGGCTTTCAGTGCAAGAGAAAGCCCAGGTTCATTGGTTAACAACTTCCCCTGCAAGCAAGCAGATAAGATTGCCTCAAGAGTTGCACAGCTCATATAACAAATCGGATTGGATTCGTTTACGATTAACCCGTTTATTTCTCCAAAGTTTACTCTTCCAAAGTCTTAGGTATAAGGAAATTGACTTACGTCTTAACCATTTTACTTTCACTATCATCTGGGTTCGAATCCTAGTGAGAGGTCCAGTTTTCCTTAATCCAGTTGGAACTGTAAGCCCATAACGTTAACATAATGACTCAAGTGATTAATGACTATAATCATTTTGACAGAAGAGACAAGCCATTTATAGACATGCATGTCTGAACCCTCTTAGGGCACTGCGAGCTACAGAGAAACAGATAAATGAAAACATTTACACGCGTCTGCTTTGCGTGGAAAATGAGTTATCATCATAGATTGTGATATATACGGTATATATAGATAGGGATCAGAATCCTTAGCAAATCCTCTCATATTTTGAGTTGGTTATCTTAAACGAATGCGAAGATCAGAACCCTTAGCTCCAACTGGATCTGCTGCCTCAAGGTGCATGGAGCAGCCATTAAATTGTGCGGAAATTGGAAATAAGATTGTCGACATACAAAAGAATAAAGTACTTTAGACTTTGAAATGTAACTTGTTTCATTATGACTCTCCTAGTTCTTTGATTGATTCTCTGAGAATTGGCAATGCAGTGGGATTGTTTTAAATCTCCCAATTTTCTTTCCTTCGACCTGGCGGCTCTGTTGTTTGATATACACTGACGTTTAAATTTTGGAAAAGGTATACAATAAGAATAGAACATAGAATAGTCTCCTTTATTGATTAAACTACTTGTACATCAAGAAAGTCCCAAAACAGAGCAAAAAATAGTATGTAAGATACCGACTACAAAGTGAAGCACAAGCACAACCTTCGATTCTTGGACTGCAAGTTATTACCCTGTTGGTCCTCCTTCGAAGAACTAACATAAGCACTAATACAAACGCATAGTATAACAGGGAGACAGACAGAGAGACTGTGCCCAATTATTAATTATTTCAAGACAGGGAAGCTCAAAAACAAAAAAGACAGAGCACTCCGTGGGTTTGCACAAGCATAGTTATTGGATCAACCGTCGAGAGATCTAATTCTTTATACACTAGCAAATATAGATTAAAAAAAATCCCTATTTCTAAGCCATATCTTCCTAAGTCTTAGTCTTAGATCTATATAAAATGACTCTAAGAAGAACTTAGCCATTCCAGGATTAGAAACAGAGTTACCATTCAAGAAGACTCAGTCCCCGATATCGGCGAAAACAACTCTGAGCCAACATAAAGGTCTCTCTCTATAAAGGCGGACTGACGAAAGAGTTGACGAACTTCAAAGCATCTCAAGCACTCGACTTCATACACAACCTTTATCCCAAACGCAACGAGAAGTTGTTTGTCATGTGTAGTTATAATAACAATACTACCAGGACCGAAACAGTTAAAGTCTTCTGCAAGAGCATCTAACTGTTCGAGCTTATCGACGTTGTTAGCCACAAGTAGAACTTTCTGACTCATGAGCCTTGTTCT
Organism: Isatis lusitanica; assembly: GCA_900406415.1. NCBI lineage: Eukaryota > Viridiplantae > Streptophyta > Magnoliopsida > Brassicales > Brassicaceae > Isatis > Isatis lusitanica. The sequence continues at coordinate 6,430 of OVBB01000561.1, forward strand.
GATCAACCCAGAGGTCTTCATCGTCGAGTACCCTCCTTGAATCCTTATTAGAAACTCTTCCCTAAGATTCGACATTTGGCAATCCTGAGGAATCCCTTTAACGTTTTCGAGAAAACATTTGCTTTGGAACCGCTTAGAGATTTTCTTATATAAGAACCTAGCTAGAGCTGATCTTCCACTGCCTCCTCTTGCCCAGATTCCAATCACTCTGACACCTTCGTTAGAGTTCAAACCCAACAATGGATACAACTCTTTCATGTGTGCATCAATCCCATATTGGTTATTAATACCATCACTTGGTGGTGTTGCAGAGAATAGCAACATGCTGGATATTCTCTTTATAATTTCATCCACCAGCTTCGAGTCATCTTCCCTGAAACAGAGGATTTGATATAAAAAAGCCCTTGAATTTTGGAATCGTGGTGAAATGAGGAAATAAGAGTACCAATCACGAGAACAATGGCCGGAGATACTAGCCAAATTGGTCAAAGCTTGCCTCCATGATACAACGGTCTCATGATTTTCCCTCTCTTCATGTTTTGTAAACTGTTCAGCGACTTTTTCGATCTGTCTCCTTACATGAGCAGGCTCAACGTTGTAGAAGATGGGCATGACGATGAGCGAACCCTTTTGCTCGACATCCATGATCTTCACTAGCTCATGGAGGCACCAGGGAGACGCAGGATATTTCTTCGAGACAACCACGACGGCGATTTTGGAATCCTCGATTGCCACAAGGAGATCCGAGGAAATACGACGGCCACTCTTCAGTTCAACGTCGTCTTTGAAAGTTCGAATACTCATGCGAATGAGTTCTTTGTAGAGAAAGCTGATGAAGATCCTGCGAGTGTCCTTGCCTCTGAAGCTCAGAAAGACATCGAACTTTCGGGGACTAGTAGAAGAAGACGATAAGTACATTGGATTCGAGCACAAAGAAACATCGGTTTTTTGTTACTTTCAAACTGTGTAAGATGATAAATAACGTTTTTTGTTGTTGGATAAATTAGATGATATATTTATATAACTTGAGGTTCGGATTTTTATCAAAGAGAACAAAAATACTGAGAAATTTCCAAGAAAATGTTGAGAATTTACCAAGAAAGGGTTTAAAGTCGTGAAACAGAACGGGTCCAAAGAAGAAACTCTCCATGTCGCTTAACTAATACTTAGCGGTCTACGTGTTGTGAACTTGCGATTGATAAGTATGTAATGCAAATTCTATTTGTATAAATTCATAATATATATCTAACCTTTTGGAAAATTTCTAAGTATGTATGTATAATATAAAGTTATGTTGATTGATTAATGTTTTATGAGGGTATAAGATAAACGTGCAATCGTAAGTAAGACAGAATAAATGGTACGTAGGGTGACGGTTGATGCTCAGCAAACAGAAATTCATAATTAATAAATATAACTAAAAGTATTCCTTATTATGAGTTAAGGTCAATAACGTAAAGGATTTAACAAAATCGAACCGACTTTTTCTTTGGTAAACTTCTCTTCAACATGGGATATAACAGAATTTTGAATTTCGATATTGCAGATAGTTTAATAAAAAAGTCAAAACATTTTGATTAGGGTTTTAGTTGGAACCTTTTAGGGGCATTAAATTCTTTGTTGCAGGTGACAAAACCTTCACGCTTCAACTCTTGTCTTGTCTTTGGTTCATGTGTAAGTAAGCCTGTGATTTTGGATTGGAATGTTAATTGTAGATTGACAGTCTCTGCTCTTTGCTTTCCCTAAAGCACATTCATACATAACGTACTACTTAAGGATAACCAAACAATATCGAACCATTAATACCAAAATTCACATGAGGAGAAATGATAACATTAGTCAAAATTCCAATCACTTATAATTGAGTTCAGTTTTGGCTGTCATAGGTTAGTATTTACGTTCCATTTTGAATGGTTTTCCTNTATGGGATATAACAGAATTTTGAATTTCGATACTGCAGATAGTTTAATAAAAAAGTCAAAACATTTTGATTAGGGTTTTAGTTGGAGCCTTTTAGGGGCATTAAATTCTTTGTTGCAGGTGACAAAACCTTCACGCTTCAACTCTTGTCTTGTCTTTGGTTCATGTGTAAGTAAGCCTGTGATTGGATTGGAATGTTAATTGTAGATTGACAGTCTCTGCTCTTTGCTTTCCCTAAACCACATTCATACATAACGTACTACTTAAGGATAACCAAACAATATCGGACCATTAATACCAAAATTCACACGAGGAGACATTGATAACATTAGTCAAAATTATAATTGAGTTGAGTTTTGGCTGTCATAGGTTAGTATTTACGTTCCATTTTGAATGGTTTTCCTTCTCCTTGTTGATGATTTATGAGATGATGTAACTAATATGAACCAGATGGTCCTAATTGGTACGAACCCATACTAGTCCAGTATTGTGTCTGTAAAAGCTTTATCAGATGAATCCAAATTGTTAGGTTGAATCGTCATGTTCTTATGGACACACGAATACACTTGAAACATACTTTTAATGGAGATCTGTTAGGCTTGCCTATAAAGTGATGCTCCACTTTTTATTCCTTTAGCTCCGTTTATTCTTAGTCCCTATTCTTAATGAGTACTTTGTACTCTCTGCAGCCAATGATAAATGTCAACTGTGTGACACTGACAAGGATCTTTCTCAGTCAAAAACCCTAAATTTCCATCATGAACACTGACAAGATAACGAGGTTTAACCTCTTAAATTGCAATGCGGAAGTTAAAATAGTATTGTATTGATATGAACTGAAATATCATTAGTCATTCATTACAACTAATAATTAACAAAAACAGCTGCAAACTTGCAATGGTAGTTTTTTTTTTTCTTTTTTTAAGAGTTTTCCTACCCATTAATAGCAGAATAATACCAGAAAGTCACTGGCAAATTAAGAAAGCACAATNAAATTAACAAAAACAGCTGCATAACTTGCAATGGTAGTTTTTTTCTCTTTTTTTTTGTTTTAAAAAGTTTTCCTACCCATTAATACCCCTATTAATAGCAGAATAATACCAGAAAGTCACTGGCAAATTAAGAAAGCACAATACTGATCTCCTAACCTGAAAATATCCTAGAGATCGATCGGGTAAAGACCACTAGTGACTACTTCTGTCTGGAACTTCAGTCTGACCTTTCCAACAAGAACATGAAGCTGGTGTTTTGGCGAATCAACGGAGGAGGATCGATCTCTGCAACCTCCACGTTTTGCATCGATTTCGAGATGTCGTCAAGCGAGAATGGGATGCTGCACCAAAGAGAGAGAATTCATCAAATTCATTTTCAAGTCTTTTGAAGTGAATCCTAAGTGTTTGTGTTTGTTAATGTTTTTGCTCTTTCTGGGGTTTACCTGGAATCGTCGTCTAGTAAAAAGGAATTGCAGACCCTGCCGTTTTCCCCTGAAACCATACCCCGCATGCCGTTCATCACCTGCATAGCCATTTTTTGTGTCAGGCGAGTTTTCGACGAACATACTCATCTCTTCTCTTTCAGTTTCAGATTATTTTACGTCTCAATATTACTTGGATTTTTCTTCAAACATGGCTCCGAATAAGACTAATGTTAATGGTTTGCTCGAGCGGTTCTATAAATCAGATGAAAGTGGAGAGCAAGAGTACAAAATATTTCACTTGCCTCTGTAGAAACGCTATGTGTGCCGTATTTGTCGTCCCAATACATAGAACTTATCCTGTACAGTTGCTGTACGCTAAGCACCTTCAGAGAAACAACAAGTTTCGTTAGATTTACATGTGATGAACAAATGAAGAAACAGATTCAACAGACAACTTTAACTAACCGGACAAAGTTCGGTAGTTATCTCTTGTAAGCTCTTCTTAGGCTTCTGATGTATAACCAAGAACCCAACAGCTTGTCTGATGTGCTTTAGTTCATCCCAAGCCGAACCAGCAAACTAGAACACAACCAAGAGAATCTTTTAATAACCAAACTGTCGGAAAAAATCCAAAACGGATTTGAGACGTCTATTACCTCCTCAGTTGCATCATGGCACCACTTTTCCAGCTCTGCAAGCCCTGTTTTTACGTACTCTCCATTGCTAAACGAGCAGCATTCACGTCTCAAAAGAAGGCTACACGATTAATAAAAAGATAAAAACATAAGTGGACTTGTCCAATATAGCGACATGACAGTTGCAACGGAGCACATTTACCTGTTAAACAGCTGAACATTGATAAATGAAAACATCTGCCCGAACACTTTCGAAATCAGCAACGAAGGCACCTGCAATTTTGGAAAGGTTCAAAATTTTGTGAGGAAAAGAGAGGAAGAAAGTTGAGAACAAACAAGTTTCAGTTTGGCTGAATGTTAAATTTTACTCACATAATTGGCCCTCATAGTCCTAAAGTGACCGTTTAGACATGTGACAATGCATTGCCAATGAGCAATTAGCGCTTTTTGAGCAACAAAATTGTTCTGTGAACGTCCCTTTATTAAACCAGAGCGTGGTGCCCTTGGTGCCTGTTTCCATCAAACAGCAAAACAAAACCAGACTCAGGGGAATAATGCCAAAATAATATAACACAGATTATATAATTTGTGAGTAACTAAAGCGAATGCCTACCTGAATGCAAGAAGCAAGCAGAGGCGCAATCTCTTTCTTCATATGGTCTCGGATCATTCCATATATCTTTTCTAGGTAAGCAGTGAGTTGCTGCTTAAAAAGCAAAGCAGGATATTTAGCTTCTACTTGACGTAGTTCGTCTAGCCCACCACCAATCGCCCTTCCATTCATAAATGGGAAGCCAACACTTTGTGGAGAACCTCGGAGACTCTATTATGCAAATAGTTCCATGAGAGAAAAGTGAGATTAATGGAATTTAAGCAAATTAAGAGAGACGCGTAAACACTTCTAACCACCTGAGATACTCGTCCAAACAAAGATGTAGTCAATGCCCGATGTCTCGAAGGAGGTATGCCACCGGCTTTCAGAGTGCGTTGAAGCAGCATTAGAAGTGTGGCGGAATTGGATAACCAATAGCATAGTACATCGCTGTTTTCCTGCATCTGCAAATATGCAAAATTTAGCATGAGATCAGCCATGAAGCAGGAAAGAACATTTGCGTTCGTATGAACAAACATCAAAACTACCTCGATGGCGGATGCTATTGTCTCGATTATACGATTAAATATAGTGGTTCTTTCTACTTCAAAAGATCTCCAGTGTATCAGACACTTGTATATCAGACAGGCAGCAACAGGCTTGCCTTCAGAAAACCCTATATCTTCCGAAATAGACTTTAGTAGTAGCTCTTGATTTTCCTGCAATATGGTAAAAACCCCCGCATATAATGAGTTTGCAGAATGCATATTGACACAAAAACAGCACATCCTTTCCCCACAAATGAAATAGATACCTGCTGTTTCTGGTTAAGCGATTTCTGGGGCCTATCCTCAGTTTCAGGCTCCTGGAGAACATCATCAAGTAGTAACTCTCCATCACAGTAAATGGTAATTAGAAAAAGGGACTTATTATGTCTATTAACATACCTGAACTTGTTTTGTTTCTCCATTGGAGAATGTATTCTTCTCGGGAGTTCTCTGCAATTCCACGGATATACGAAATATGTCATATGCACAGTTAAGAAGTTCTATGCAAAGGCATAGCCGGTGTCCACTAGTACCTGAAATATGATAGTTTTTGGTCTTAGAGCCAAAGCTCTAGTAGTCGGTGAGATGGCAAGAGACTGTTGCCGGAGTACCTTGTTCTCTGACTCCAAGTTAGAGACCTTTTCCTGGAATCTAAATGGAAGGAAATCTATTGTTTAACTTCTTATTTTAGAGGGAAAAAATTAGCAGTGAATGCAATATCTATTACTAATTGATTTGGAATCCACTAAAACTTATAACACTAATCAAACCTCCAAATGCATGAACCGACAAAATAGAATATATGTATAAAGAAAATAGTGAGATCTCAAATTTGCGAATGAAAACAAACCTCTGAACAGAATCTTGAAGTTGATCTAATTTTCTTCCAGCTTCGTCAAGTTTTTTACTCAATTCCTCATTTTGGACCAAAGCACTACGATAAGCCTGCTCTGCTTCATCTGCCTTATGTGTCTCTGATGACAACAGTCCCTGCATAGTTAGGAATGTCCAGGTGGTAATTTAGTGGCATGAACAATCAAATATGGAGGTTAATAACAGAGAGTATTTACTTTCTTCAATCCTGAGACATAATTATTTAATTTACGTATCTGCATTTATGGTGCAGAAGCAATTTCATCTTCAATATGTTGGATATAAATATGTCAGTTGTTTACCTTTAGCCTCTCAATTTCGTTGGTCAGAGAATCGATCTTCTCTGTATCTTCAACAACAACAGGTTCCTTATTAACTAGACTTGCTTCTTCAGTTGCAATTCGAGCCGCCTCCTGTTCCTTTAATACCATCGCAGTAGCTTCTTTCAATTGTGACCGCATGGTATGCAAAGCCTCTTGCAGCTTTGCAACTTCTTGCACCTTTGCCTCCTCAAGATCAGTCTGTTTATCAGTTAAAGATGAAAATAAAACCCAATTTAGCAACTAAATCTGCAGACCACAATCTGCAAATTAGTTCAACCTAAAGATATTTCCAAAAGATAAATTGACGTTTAACCCTTAATCGCTTCTCGAGTTGTAAACGCCAGGTAAGCTCTTCCACCCGCTTCTCCAATTTATCCTTAGCATCTTTAAGAGCACCGGTTTCTCTTGCAGCCTAAATCAATACAAACATGAGTAAACGCTAAACAGCTAAATAAGGAAATTCATTCAAGCACCAACCATTTTCAGCATTCTAAGCTCTCTTCTAGCAAGTCTGCATCTCCAGGCACATTGAGTGACTATCGCCGCCTTCTGAAGTCTTTTGTAATATGAGTATGCTCGGTGACCACGCCAAAGAGTCTGAAATCAAAGTCATAAGAATCTTTATGCATCAAGATGAACAGTTACCAAAGTTTTCCTATTTCCTTCTCAGCAGTTAGGAAAATGTGATATACCTGAATCACTGTGGCCGCTTTTGTTTGCCTTCTTAACCTGAATTCATTACGTGCAATCATGGCCTTTAAGCCAGTCTGCAACACGATTGCAGATGATCTGGTGGTGACAAAAGATTTCCTGGCGATGTACCGGCGGAAATTCTTCTGAACTCCTAGAGCTGCAGCTTCTATTTTCAGTTTTTTGTGTAACGTCCGAGCAATCTCGCCTACAGTTCAAAAAGTATATACAACAACCTTAAAACTGCCAGCCACCACCAGCATTAGAAAAGAAGAAGAAATGAGCAAATAGAAAACAAGTAGATGGTCAAGAAGAACGGATTATGATCCAAATGATGGAAACGAAAGGAGGCAATGAGAAAATAATTGGTACGCCCTATAGTTCTGAGTAAACAGCCTACACCATGGCGAAACCATACAGACGTGCAGAAAATACCTCGTACGAAGGATTGCAATACAATTGCAGCATTGCGAAGAGCACGTAATTTCTTTCGGGCAGTGCATGTGCGAAATTGCCTCTGAATGGCTCTGGCAGCATTTCCAAGCACCTCTGCTCTCCTAGCATCTAATTCAGCCATCTGACCAGCTCGAAGGAAAATCTTCGTCTTTCCAACCTGGGAAGAACATGGTAAAGGTACGACAGTGAGAACGATGGAAAGGAGATTTCTTTTCTTGTAGAAAAGGTTATGATCCCAGAGGATCAAGACAACGACCATTAAAGTATCCATAAATTTGGAAAAAAGAATAACTTAGAAAGAAAGAAGCAAGCCAGAATAAAAAGCATATCACACCTGGTAGTCCTTGAGACCTTTCTTATCCAGAATCATTTGGCAAGCTACTTCATCATCGTAACTGTAAGAGTTATGATAGAACTGCTTAGTACGTTGGTATTAATTTCAACAAAATGTTTTCATAGAGATGCAGAAACCTCAGAGAAAGACTCACTTTCCTTCCAAAACTTCTGGAGCAAGGAGACCAAAACGGTCGAGAAAGTCATAGAAGGCAAGCCTGGTAGGATAGCCGGCGCAACTGATCCTAATGGCCTCAAGAACACCCTGCAAATACAACTAGTTGTAATCTATGTGGAAAGCATGGCATTTAATGATACTAAGCATATAAAGAGATATTGTGTTGAACTAAGCATGTTAATGTAACTGTTTTTGTCACATTAATAAGAAAAGGAGAATATTAATACAAAAGGGATAGTGTGCTCGAGGCCTAACAAGAGATGTAAATACACCCATTAAATTGAGACAGGACATCCTTACCCCACAACGTAATTGATGAATGACGTTGAAATTCTCAAAGATACCAGGTTTAAGAATATTGTTCGGCTTTATACATCTGATGTAATGAGGTTCTGTAGCATTCAGTGTTTCCATCAGCGAGTGTAGTTGTTGCTGCAATATAGAAAAGTAATATCAATTAACTTGCTTTTTAAACTGACAATGCATATTTAGCAATTTCACATGCAATACCTTGAACCGTGTCCCAATGGAAGAAAATTTTGATGACCTGGATGAGTCTTCATGAAGCGCATGGAACAAACCCGCGACAAAGGAGCAATTAGATGCACTGAATAGCGCTTGATGTTCAGCAACTATATAATCCTTGTTCTTGTCGATAAAATGGTTTGATTGATAAGTAACCTTGCAAATGTAGGAAACACATCAAGAACAGAAAGCTTCAACTTCAATTGTATTGAGAGAAAGAAAAAGCCATGAAGAAGCGACACTGTACCTCTCCTGCGTAATGCGATATCGTAAAATCGGTGGGAGAGAGCTTCGGTTTGGAAAATCTCTCGTGACTTTTGAACGTCTGAAACAACTTTTGGGAGAAGGTTTCATGTGTAGACTTGGGAAACATGCTGTGATGTACAAACCAAAAAACATGAGTGGATAGTACTATGAGAAAGGCATACAAGTCAATCTGAAAAAGATAAAGCTTACCAGGCCTCATCCAGAAGTGAAATTATTCCTCCTGGTTTCTGACGACGACACGCAATTTCAACATAAGAAAAGGGAAATCATAACATAAGTGTACAGTGAACAAGATATCTGCTCCTAAAACCTAATATGGTAACTATCAAGCAATCAAATATTACAAACTGAAATGTAAGTCTGGTTAAATTAAGGGAAACATACCTTTTCAATTAAGTCAAGAACATCTTTGTTATCAATAAAGTCTATGTAGCTCCAAGCGATCTCTTCTTTGGTATACTCTTCCTGCTCCATCTTGAAAACATGCTGCAAAAGAGTGAAACCCGAATAAGTACGATCTACTTATCAGAACGCGAAGTAGCTGACCAATAGGACAATATAAAATCGACTAACCTCGTTAAAATGCTGTTGCAGTTTTTCATTCGTGAAATTGATGCAGAACTGCTCAAAACTGTATCATAAGCCATACATGAAATCAGCTACAACTTCGATAATAGATAAATGTACTAGCATTCCAGGGTTAACAGTACCCTTCCAAAATCTTGACACATTAAATGAAACTATATGTAACACTCATTTAATATCACGAAACTTCACATCTAACTCTTGTTTTCCTATTAAATTTTTGAGACGCAGCAGAAGAAATAGCGAAATAGGTCATTTTTAGTTGAAATAGCAGACGATGACAAGAGATGGTATTTCAAACAAGACAAGGAATAGTTTTTTTAAGCTATCCGAACACGTCTAGATTAATCTTCCCTGCACTCCTGGAATGAAATGGAGTGAAGCTGAAAGCAAAAAATGTTTTACGTAAAGTAATACCTATTGCATTTGAAACTTTCAAATCCATAGATATCCAGAACGCCAATAATCGACTTTGACTTTGGGTCTTGCCCGATGGAAGTATTAATTTTATTCACAATCCTGTAAACGAAAGGATAAAATGCATTATGACAAATATAATGCCAGACTGAGAAACGGAAGAGGGAATTTCCTTGAATAGCTTTACCAGTCAAACAAGTGAGAATATGTTGTCTTCGCCAGGGTATCCCTACTCGCAATTGCATTATCGGGATCAAGAGTTCTCGTGATAATCTCTTCAGGTGTAACCATCACTCGCCTTATCAGAGCATCTTCTAGGCTCTGGGCGTTACACCTGTCAGAACGAGTGCACAATACAGTAAACATTTTTTGCAACGATTAGCCCGCTGAAGCGAAAATAGGAAAACAGTTTCAAATATAGTAAGAAACGAAGGAGCATACATAAGCAGCTCTGCCGCCAAATTAAGATGAAATCGTGATTTGTCATCCTTGATGACCGAGGAATCAAACTCTTCCCCCTTTCCAAAGTCAATGTTACCAAGATGAAGAATCGCAGCAACTACCCTGAAGATCGCGTCCTGAAAATATCATTTTAGATGTCAGACTCTAATATGAAAGTAGCCGAAAGGAAACCTGACCTCTTTAACACTTGAATTTGAGGACCTGTTCTTCATTACTGATTCCAACTACATCCATAGCTCTTCTGGTTTCAAGGTATTCACTAGCATCATCAACGCCATCCAGTTTATAACAGCTCGACTGATTTAGATAATGAAATGATTGTGGGTTTCCCAGCTTGTACTTCTCTATATCCTGCAATATAACCAAGAAAGTATTTTTTTTTAGAAAATGAGTACGATATCGACATGGGATGAACAAGCACATAATGTGTCAATTAAAAAAAAGAAGAAAAAATAATGAGATACCTCTGGTGGAGCAGCACAAAGAAGGTAAAAGCAATGGTAGTTTNGTCAATGTTACCAAGATGAAGAATCGCAGCAACTACCCTGAAGATCGCGTCCTGAAAATATCATTTTATATGTCAGACTCTAATATGAAAGTAGCCGAAAGGAAACCTGACCTCTTTAACACTTAAATTTGAGGACCTGTTCTTCATTACTGATTCCAACTACATCCATAGCTCTTCTGGTTTCAAGGTATTCACTAGCATCATCAACACCATCCAGTTTATAACAGCTCGACTGATTTAGATAATGAAACGACTGTGGGTTTCCCAGCTTGTACTTCTCTATATCCTGCAATATAACCAAGAAAGTATTGTTTTTAGAAAATGAGTACGATATCGACATGGGATGAACAAGCACATAATGTGTCAATTAGAAAAAAAAGAAATAATTATGAGATACCTCTGGTGGAGCAGCACAAAGAAGGTAAAAGCAATGGTAGTTTCTTTCCGGATCTGAGATTTGGCAAACACGGGACCTCTCAAGCAGATACGTCCGGATAGCTGCCCCAGATATCCTTCCATTCTTGTTAAATTGGATTTCAACAAATTTACCAAAACGACTACAAAAACAGTTAAACACTATGTTAAATAATTTACGAACCAATTATTTAACAACAAATCCTAGTAACTAACTAATGAACTCAGCTGATAAAACTCAGTTTTGGAAAGATGATGAATGCACCTCGAATTGTTGTTCCGTAAAGTTTTTGCATTGCCAAATGCTTCGAGAACNTAAATAAAAGCTGTGTTATATAATTTACGAACCAAGCATTTAACAACAAATCCTAGTAACTAACTAATGAACTGAGCTGATAAAACTCAGATTTGGAAATATGGTGAATACCTCGAATTGTTGTTCCGTAAAGTTTTTGCATTGCCAAATGCTTCGAGAACCGGATTGGACTGCAGTATTTCAGCCGGGATATAAGCATTAAGTTGTATACAGCCATATCTGGAACATTTCCCATTAATCATGAAAGAGTAAACAAACCTCTAAGACTTGCTGTTCAACTGTCCTTCCTTCTACGCCAGACCTCCCCCCCAAAAAGGCAAGGTACCTCATGAGCATCTTTGTCGTCTCGGTTTTACCAGCACCACTTTCTCCACTTACCAAAATCGAATTGCTTTTCCCTTCATTAATCATTGCCCTAATATCTTACACCGTGACAAAATCAGCAAGTGATCTCACGAGATAAATAGAAGTGTGATAAAAAGATGGAGTGAACATGCACAAACCTGTATGCAGCATCCCCGATTGCAAAAACATGAGGACTTATATCTCCAAGTGTTATTCCCTTATATTGTTCCATCATATCGGTTTCATAAAGATGAGGCAGCCTTTGGAATGGATTAACTGCAATTAGGATATTCCCCGTATATGTCTACAGAAGTAACACAAACCTTATTAGTATTCAGATAGCTTATTTTAAATGACTTCTCTTGCAACTACAAAAAGTAAGAAATGCTGTAAGAAAAGGTAAAATTTCTTACATAGATGTGATTAAGTTCATATCTCGTCTCAAGGTTTTGTAAGACTCCGGGCTCATGCAAGTATGAAAGCTTAGTCATGTCATCCACACCTCCAGGTGGAGCTTCAGTATCCTTGGGAAAATATACATTCGTCACAACCTGAAATCCATAGGACATGAGGATATGTGAGGAGAACCAAGGATCTACAGTTGAGGGCAAAGAACTTATCATGAAATGTGTGCGAAACAGCGTATATAATGACAACTGATAAGCATGAGAAACAATGGTGCTTTTACAGCTAACTCTGCATTATACTACATTAAGTTGTTTCCCTATCAAATAGATCAACAGAAACAGCTCTCACAACATATCAAGATAACTGCCAAATAAAAATCTTGCAGGCTTTATTTACTCCATACCATAATCCGAGAAAACATTTGCCTTTTGACATTCAATCGATATCGATAATTTCCTTTCTAGATCCTTTCCTCTATTAAGTATGTCATTTGGTTTTATCACAGCACTTAAAAACACAGTAACCTACATCTACATTCAAATGCAGAAGGTAACAACTTACGATCTAGGGTCATAACGCGACTATGAAAGTATCCCATTCCAAAATCAGATGTATAGGTTTTCAAAGTGTAAATTCATCAGCTCATTTATTCGAACTCTGTAGGCTTCACCCACATACGAGCACGTTGATACAAGTAAACAAAAACAATGGTTCAAAGTTATGGAATCTTACGGATTTCCCTTTCTTCGTTTTGACATGAATGTTTTCACCATCGATTCGAGTTACTTCTCCATCTATCCATGCCAAATGTGGATCTTCAACCCACACATGTGAGCCCACAATTATAACCGGAGCAGCCTGCAACCAATGGATAACATTATAACAACATCATTGCAGCTTTAGGAAAAAGTTAAACTACGAGAATTTCGAAAGATTATAAGCCAGAAGAAGAGCAAGCTTCTAGAAACCGAGCTAAGACATGGTCAAACCAAAATCTTGCACAAGTCAAAACCTTTGTAGATCAAGAACAAGAGTCTCGCAAAGGGAAAAACAATAGAATGGTAACAACATTAACAGAACAAAAAAGGAGGGCCTTTGGAATTTTGAAATAAATGAAGCAGCGAAGAGGCCGAGAACACTAGACAGAACATAAACGATAAGGAGGGAGGGAATGTTTTTGAGTTTACCATATAATGAGAAAAAGGAGAAACCCCAGATGGAATTGGAGCAGAATCTCCGTTCCCCCCGAGAGCTAATGTCCTCCTCTCTAGAGACTTGGAGTGTATAAAGTCAACGTCTTTTCGCCGGAAATCTCTCTGGAAAGGAAAGCCCTTTCTCCTTCTTCTTCCTCAGGGAGGGGAATGGTTTTG
>OVBB01000562.1:8615-21573 GCA_900406415.1 Isatis lusitanica
CTACAAGCCTGAAAAAAAAATCCCCCAACCCAGAAAAAACGAAAACGAAAAACAATCTGCAGAGAGAAGCACATTCATGTAAAGCTTCATAAATTCTGCTGCGCATCACATCTCCCATGGAGATTATGAGAGACTAGATCAAAATTCAAAAAACCCAAAAGAAAAAAACGAAAAGGAGAGATCTTCTTCACATATGAACATTACATCACATCACATCACATCACACCAGAAGACTAATACTTTTTCCCAAGAATTATACCGATGATAACGGAAATCAGAGCCACTCCAGAGATGATCTTCACTGACATGAGATGGGAAGTTGAAGCCGTCTGAGTAGTACTAACGTTTCCCGAAGAAGAAGAAGGAGATGCCTCTGACTTCTTCTCCTTCTTCTTGCTTGTACGTTTCGTTGGAGAAGAAAAGGACAAGTCAATGTCTCGAGATTTAATACCTACATCCATTGCCTCCGTTTCCTGCAAGTTTGGTTTTTGACAATATAAGCAATAATGCTTTGAGTTTTCAAAAACAGGTAGCTTAAAAGTCTCTAATGCAAGGTGTCTTTCCCTGATTCACAATTCCACATAGACTTTACGGATCTTATGTCATTGTTCGCCTAGATGTGATTATATTGCATGAATATCGGTCAAACAGAGTTCTGCGTGGAGATAATGACTGACCTTAGCCTTGGCATCCGCGAGCTGCACTTTCTGTTCAAGATCTTTGACCATTGATTCAAATTCAGTGACTGACTTTTTCTTAGCTTCAATCTCTTCTTGTGATTGTTTTAGTGCAGCCTCCAGCTCTGAATGCTTCTGGGAGTTTGCTTCTTTCTGTTTCCACGAAAAGATATCAGAGCTTAGTGACATAATGAGGGAAGATGGATTCTTTTATTTTTTCTGAATCCGACCCAAAGATTTTGAAAGAATCCCAAAGCGTATCTGAGATATGTAGAAGTCAAACAGAAGAAAGATCACTAACCTGTTCAGCAATAGAACTCTGAGCCGCTTGAAGCTCCTTCTGAAGCTGAGTCACTTGCTCACTGAGCACATCGCGGTCACTAGCGACATGTTCGCCTTCTTGCACTTTTGAGGTCAGTTCTGCCACTTTTGCAGACGCAGCCGTTGCATTTTCAACCTGCAGAAACATTGAACCAGAACTTTTATATATATATATATATCCTATCATAACAGTTGTATTTCCCTCTGTTAGAGATGAGTGCATTACCTCTTCTTTTAACTGAACTTCGAATTTTTTCAAAGTCTTTTCAAGTTCTTCAACATGTGATTCCAACACAGACTTTTCAGCAGCCACTGCCCTGAGATTCTCAATCTCGGACACCAAAGCATCAGCTTTAGACCTCTCTACAGTTAGTTGTTCTTCAAGCTTTGCAATAACTGATTGGAGCTCATCCTTAGTACTCTGAAATATCGCATTGACTTGGTTGTTCTCCTCTGTGAGGGAAGAAATCTGTAACCCAATAAAGTGGTGTCATTTTCTTAAAGCTTGTAGTAAACAAAAACACTGTGTCAATGTAGATGGTAAATAGAACATATTTAGATCCAGGGTATTACCTGTGACTGCAATTTCTCCGCTTCAGAGGCAAGCTGCTTTGTTAGATCTTCTGTGGCTGTCTTTGAAGCCTGCATATCTTTGGTTGTTTGCTCCCTCTCAGCCTCAAGAGCAGCGAGCTTTGTCTGCAACTCGTTGGCCTCTGATCCATGATTGGCTAGTTCCTGGTTCAGCTTTAGATTTACCTCGGCCAGATCCCCATTTTGTTTCTCAAGCCCATGGCATTTGGCCCCGAGCTCTTCAATAGTTGATTCAAGGTTCTTCAATTTCAATANCCGCTTCAGAGGCAAGCTGCTTTGTTAGATCTTCTGTGGCTGTCTTTGAAGCTTGCATATCTTTGGTTGTTTGCTCCCTCTCAGCCTCAAGAGCAGCAAGCTTTGTCTGCAACTCGTTGGCCTCTGATCCATGATTGGCTAGTTCCTGGTTCAGCTTTAGATTTACCTCGGCCAGATCCCCATTTTCTTTCTCAAGCCCATGGCATTTGGCCCCGAGCTCTTCAATAGTAGATTCAAGGTTCTTCAATTTCAATAAAGCCTCTTCAAGCTCAACTTTTCTAGTATCCGCAACTCCTGAAGCTTCATGAGCCAGCCTTTTGTGCTCCTCGATTTGGTTTTCATGTGCTTTTAGCTTTTCAACGAAGTCGTTAAATTCTGTGTCTTTCTGGTTAAACCTTTCAGTTGCCTCTTCCAATTGTTTCATGGCAGCTTCCTTCTCGACAGAACTAGAACCTAGCAACCCTTCAAGCTCTTGAATTTTGATTTTGAGCTGGTTGTTCGTCTCTGCAAGTAGTTCATTCTCTGATGATGACTGCAAGGATTTTTCTTGCGCCTGATCAAACTCTTGTTTGAATTTGTCATTAACGGTTTCTGCGGCAGCGAGTTTTCCCAAAGTCTGATCAAGTTCTTCTTTTAAAGAAGCCGATTTGCCAGTTGCTTCAGCCAGCTGCTCTTCATATGATTTTATTCTGTCCTCGAGGTCTTTCAATTTCTCTGTCAAAGCATTGGCCTCTGAATCTCTACTAGTGAAATCCTCCATTACCTTTTGAATTTTATGCTCCGAGTCTTTACTTAAAGACTGATGCAAAGCTTCAAGCTCCATGCTTTTCGTCATAGCTTCATCTATTTCTTTTCCTTTCTGCTCAAGACTCTCTTCAGCAGACTTCAGTTTCTCCATTACTTCGCTTTCCCGCAAGCCAGCAGCTTTAAGATCGTTTTCAATGCTCTCCAGTTTTCCTTGCGTGACATTCAATTCATTCCTGAGACTTTCTAACAGGNCTCTCTTCAGCAGACTTCAGTTTCTCCATTACTTCGCTTTCCCGCAAGCCAGTAGCTTTAAGATCGTTTTCAATGCTCTCCAATTTTCCTTGCGTGACACCCAATTCATTCCTGAGACTTTCTAACAGGTTCTCAGACTCACTGATCTTCAAGCTGTACTCATTCACTGTATCTTCTAAATTCTTTTTCTCACCCATCACAGCGTCTAGATTTTCTGACAGTTCTCTCTCCTTCTCAGTTGCAATGTTCAAAGCAGCTTCAAGGCTCGAACTTTTCACTTGGTATGCCTCTAGTGTGGATTGAAGCTCAGCCACCTGACCCAAGTAACCTTTGGAGTCTGCTTCAGTTTCTCCACACTTCTTCTCTAGCGAGCTAACCTGCTCCTCAAGTTCCTGAATTCTGTATTTTTCTGTCTGGAGTAGAAGCTCCAAGTCTTTCAATCTTCCTTCTGCATCTTCATGTTTGGATTGTGATGTTTGACACAGACCTTCGAGTTCAATGCTTCGCTGGTGAGTCGTATTAGCACGGTCTTCATGCTCTGCACCCTTCTGCAGAGCAATTCTTAGATCTTCTTCAAGCTCTGAATTTCTGGCTGATGACTGGTTCAGGGACGATTCCAATTCGGATGCTTTTTCTTTGTATTCCTGCATCTGAGTGGTCACCTGTTTTTTCTCTTCCTCGGCAACTTCAACAGCACTTTTTAGTTCAGATACTTTCTCAGAGAGTTCTTTCAATTCCCGTTCCGCGTCACTGCTTTTCAGTTGCAATAAGTTCAGTTGCTGCTCTAGCTCTACGTTCTTTTGTTCAGCTGCAGTGAACTGTGTCTCCAACTCTTTGATCTGTGATTTTGCTTCTTCTGCTGCTTGACTAGACGACCGAACAACTTCTTCCAGCTCAAGATTCTTCTGAGTAGCAGCTGCTGCCACAGATCCAGTTTCATTGTGAACCTCCTCCAGCGATTTCAGTTTGTGCTCAAGCTCAGATTTGTTTGACAAAGCTTGAGATAGAAGAGCATCTGTTTTGGTGAAATTATCATCTGATGTCTTCAGTTTCTCTTCTAGTTCACTGCAGATCTCTTTTACTTTCGCTGCATTACTTGTGACCTCTGCTACATCTGCTTCAAGGGCTTCTTTTTCTTTCAACACTTCGGCCAACTTCTCATTTGCAGTTCTCAGCTTCTCTTCCTGGTCTTTCGATAAGGATTCCAAAAGTTCCTTCTCTTTGAGTTCTTCCACAAGCTTTGAGTTAATACCTTCCTGTTCAGAAAGTTTAGCCTGAAGATCTTTGGTCTGAACAACCAAATCCTCAAGAACCGATAACTCTTCCTTGAACCGAGATTCGGATGTTTTCTTCTGCTCAAGTTCCTGAGTCAGTTCATCAATGAGAAGTTCTGTAGAAGACACTTTTTGTTCGGTTTCCAACAAACGAGATTTTGAAAGTGCCAATTCCTCTTGCACTGCAGCTAATTCTTCCGCACTACTCTTTAAGGCCGCTTCAACTTTTTCGTTTTCAGATATTTTATCATTCAGGTCCTTGATTTCTTGTTGCAGAGACGCCATTTTTTCCTCCATTTCCTTGGCACTCTCTTTCGTCGATTCAAGCAACTTAGAAAATTCCAAAGCCTTCTGCGCTTCAGAGTCAGCATGAGAAGCACTTTGCTTATGCAGCTCTTCAAATTTCTGAGCCTCTTCAGCTGAACGATTTAGCCCCTCCTCCAACTCTATCAACTTCTTTCGTGAGTTCTCGAGTTCTATGCCCAGTGCATCAAAAGCTTCCTTAACTTCAGTTAGTTCCTTATCTTTTGCTTCATGGGACTGCAAAGCATCTTCCAAGGACTTCAACTGAGAGCTGTGTCTCTCTTCCCCTTCAACAATTTTCTCTTGCTGGTTCTTGTGGACAACTTCGAGCTCTCCATGCTTCTTTTCCGTTTCTTCTAACTTCTCTTTCGCAGACAAAAGTTCATCCTTCAAGTGGGTATTCTCAGATTCATACCGTTTCAATTCCCCTGCTACTCTTTCCAATTCGAGCTCTAGTTCCTTCGCCTTTTCTTGTGATTCATGTAGTTCTCTTTGTGAACCACTCGAGCTTCTTTCAATTGAGACTTGCTTTTGCTCTTCAACGGGAACATGCTCTGCTTTCTCCGCATCAAAAGCTTCCTTCTCAACTTTTATGAATTCCCCATCATCCTCTTCTTTCCCTTCCTTTGTCACATCTCCATTCACAGCCTGCAATAGATCGAGAAATACAACACTTAAATCTTCCACAACATAATTTACATGGACAGACGGCAGACTCAATACACTAAAATTAAGTAAAAGACTCACATCGATCTACAGATGGAAAAATTGTTTATAGTCATGAGCAAACATATTATTCTGCCAAACCGANCAGCCTGCAATAGATCGAGAAATACAACACTTAAATCTTCCACAACATAATTCACATCTTTGGTGCTAGTAAGTTATGAGCAAACATATTATTCTGCCAAACCGAACTAAATGATCATTACCTTGACGGAAACATCAACTGTCTTAAGGTCATCAGCATCACCTTTCACTATAGGGACCTCGGAAGTCGCTACTTGAGTTGTTTCCTCCATGATATGATCGAGCAATTCTGATTACTTTCAGTTCTGCAGAATATACAAAAAAAAGGGTTGGTGAGAAGAGATTAGAAGACGTTATACTTCTTCTTATATCCGATCGGGAATTCTTTACACAAATAAATAAATGAAAAACACAAAAACAGTAGCTTGCAAGAAAGAGAAAGCCAATATCCAGAATTTAGATAGATAACAAACAAGATAAGATATTTATTGTGACAGTCAACAGAAATACATCATCTCTCGTTACAACTAATTGAAATACCAGTTCAATAGAAGATTTCCTATTTTGTATAGTTTTATTATTTCACACGAAATGAACTAATTTTAGATCATAAAGCTAAAGAATCCAAAACAATCAGGAGAAGACAAAGATCAATAGGTACTATGGGCTGTGGCATGTGATGTTATCAGAGTTTGAATCTATTTTGACACCAAACAATCTCCACCATGATACAAATGAATAAGGTATGCTTATTATATTAATAAAATCCCTACCAAACAAAAATTAAAGATAAGTAAGGTGTAAAGTGCCCACCAAACCAGCAACATCACAGTTTCTTTCTTTTGTATTAGAAAAATGCTTTGATGTGTTAGACAGAAAAAAAAAAGGAGGTTTTCATTATGCCAAAAAAAAGAAGGTTTTCATTATGCCAAACAAAAAGAAGGGTTTCATTATGCCAAACAAAAAGGATCCAAGAAAATTATTACAAAACAAATTTTAAGAAACTAAATACCAAAAATAATTATTAGATTATTATTATTTTTTTTTTTGGGCAAGTTTTATTAGATTATTTAATCAAATGAATATATATTATGGGGAAAGAAAATAATCATATAAGGTACGCCGACCAGATGCAGCGGTGACTCATGGGCCAGTATTTCATTACAAGAAAACAAAAAACTCATTTGTATTCTATAACTTTTGTAACGTTTAGATTTTTAAAGTAGATCATACGAAAATTTTGGTTAAGATACAAAAAAAAACAAAGGAAAACCCATTAATTTAAGATCACAAGGGGAAGAAGACCTAAAGACCAAATCAGAAATGGTTGCTGATGGATCACGAACATCTTTTTTGCTTGTTCCAATATCCAATGAAATTGTATTTTCTAATCTTATTGTATTAAACCCAAGAATATTCGATCCAAGAGGAATTTTTTCTAATCGTGGATAAGTTTTTTCTTGATTTGTCCACATAATTGGTCTACTCGTTGCCTAATATTGATAGAGACATATCTGCAAAAGTTGCAAGTAAGCTTCTCTTTTTTTGTTTGTCAAAAGTTGAAAGCTTAACATTAAAAAAGGTAGTAGTATGTTCTTAATCAGCGTGTATTAATATTTGATTAGTATGATCTGTGGTAATTAAGAAGTGATTACTATAATACCTTTTCCCCAGAACCTACCACCACATGTATATTCTAAGAAATTCATATTCGTATCCACATTCAAAGATTTTTTTCACATTTGATCACTAAAATTTCAGCGTTTAGTGTTAAACAAACGCTCAATTCAATTTCAAGTCAAACGCAAAGCTCAAAAGAGATCCTGAGATTGAACAGTACTAGTGCTAGAAAATGATTCGATCCATCTGACGATGGTAGGAGAAGCGATTTCGATATTCAGAGATCTAAACAGAGAGACAGGATCGATCAATTTCAAAACCAAACAAACGATGGAATCAGTGACTAAGAAGGAGACGAAGAATCGCCAAACGAAACTCAGATTTTATAATAAAAACAAGGATCTGAAGCGTTTTCTGCTCGATTAGAAATCCAGAAAAAGGAAGATCACGACGGAGATTAACGTTACAGAGCTACGAAGGATTTACCAAATTTTAAATAAACAAACCACGGACTAAGAAGAGCTATGCTTTAAAAAAAAAGAAAAACTAAGAAGAGCTTACCAAGTGAAGCTGCTGAATCTGAGCTGCTACTCTGTTTTTTTTTCTTTCCTTCTTTTGGATTTTTCCTTAAATACTTCGAATCGAACTTTTCTCACAGCTGGGAAGAAAATAAAAATGAAGAAATTGCAGAAAGAGAGTAGATGATGACGAAGAAATGCAAAATGGGTGTGTGAGAGAGAGAATCTTTTAGGGTTTATAAAGTGGACAGTGTGGGGCCGATTCATATTTTTGAAAGACAAATATGGCGGACGAGGAGACCGTCAATTTTTATTTTTATCTCCCATTCTACCCCTTAGTTTCTCTCATTATTAATTTTTAACCCGAAATAGCACAAAACCGATTTATTAGCTTTCAATTCATTAATGGCCAAAATTTCAGAATAGTAATTAAACCAATGAAGAAAACAGAAAGAGATCAGTGACAAAAATAAAATAAATTTTAGTTCAGTGGTCAATAACAGATTTAATTCCTAAAATGTAATCTAAATCATGGACTAAGATAATTAATATATATCATAAATTTACATAAGGATTTGGATTTACTTTAATTACATTATTTATATGCGTGTAATTTTTTTTTTAACATTAATTTATATATTGCAAATTATGAGAACTATTACGGCGATGACTTTTACCATTGACAGTTCTACGTGTGTGTAATCTTTAATGATTCATAATAATCTCTATTAGGGAAAAATGTTGAGTAGATGAAACAAAAATTAAGACTGAAAGAAAGGGCATATTTGTAATTTTGGAAGAGCTTAAGAAAAACAAAAATAGAGGAGGTGGCTTGGCTGGCTGGCTGATGGAATAAAAGGAAGAGCAAGAAGGCCCACAACACCAAATGAGCCACCGACCGACCAAACCGTCCTCACCGCGAAAACTCTTTCTTTCTATTATTATTTCTTTCTTTTAGATTTGACCCCTCAGCTTTTATTTCCCCCCCTAATAGAGACACCTCCACTTCTTTTTTCTTTTATGGTCTTATGGGTTTCAAAATCCACATCACGTTTATTTTACAGTGTATTATTCATTTCCAAGTTGTGTTCAAAGGAAAATGAATCGTTACCGTATTGGAATGGTAACTGATAGATCGTTAGCTGTAAAGATGTTAATACATTGACCGAAAAAGGGAGCCGGTTTTTGGTCGGCACAACAGTTGGTTTCTTAGTTAAATTACGAAGGTCCTTGAACATAACGAACTAATTACAATCTGAAATGAATATATCTATGAAATTGAGAAAGTATTTATAATTCAAAGTTGGTCAAGTTTGCCAAATTGGCGGCTAATGAAACTTCCGCATTGGGTCAAAGTTCAAAGACACGTAGCCAATGCTTTTCCGGACCTTACATTTTCCTAGTATAATTTATGAAAACAAAGTCACAAAGAGAATATGAAACAAATGCTTTTTATATGACAAGTCCCAATAACATCATAGTCAAAAGAATTAAAAGCACTTAAAAATATAGAAAATGAAATTATTTGTATGAAACGAAAATGAGAAGAGTTATGATCGCATCTTTTGTGTGTTTACATATTCTCATTTAATAAACTCACAAATTTCATCTTGAATTGAAACACCCCACATTTCAACAGTTTAGTCAGATATCATCAGATTACATGAGATAAGCTAAGATGAAGAGGAAGTGTAGTTAGTAGTAAGATACTTTGTTATGTACATTAAGTTCCAAAAGAAAAAATAAGTTAAGCATCTCCTTAACGTACTACAAGCAGAGGAGAGAGTAGAAGACAAGAGGTATAAAGGCGTTGTCCAGCTGCGCCGTGTAAGCTTCCAACATCCATGTGGCTGTAACCGCAACAAGAAGCGACCACCATCCTTGACTAAGTAATAAACCCATTGATGTTAATACTGGCACCAGCACAAAGCACACTACCATCACCGACGTTATTCCCGCTGCTGTTCCTTCTACTGTTTTCTCTGTTCCGCAAAACAAACACATTAATTGACAATTGAGATTTTTAGAAAAGGATAGAAGATGCTCACTTCCTGTCTTGCTCCATCTTAACACCCCATATTTGTGACCAACCATCGATGTCTGTTTAAAGCAAATCGTTATAGCATTACGTTGGAAGAGAATGAGGGTTTTGAGAGTTGGCATCTCCTGAGCAAAAAGCTTACCATTGTATCTCCAATCCCGAGGCTGAGTATTCCGGCAAATGGGGACAAAGTTCGGTCATTGAATCCAGAAGACATCCAAATTGGAAGCGCACACCCAAGCAATAGTGAGAAGTGGCTACAAACAGGACATAGATCATACAAGAGTGGTCATTCTACGGAGTTTTTGCATCCCTTGTCAAAAACAGTTTTGGCACACCTGACGATTAGATGCTCTGTGTCACGATGGTCTGTGAAAGCATTCATGAAGTGATGTAAGGACTCTCCGAGCGGCTGAATTCTCCATATCCCACTGGAAGTGATGAAACCGACAAGGTAAGTTACGTGACACAGAAGGAAGGCTTACTCGAATGATCTCCAGTGCAACGAAAACCGCCAATGCTGCACCAAATGCTAGATCGAGAAATTGTGGCTGAATGAAAGGACATGGACATTAGTAAAGAGGCTAATAGAGTAGCGGACGAACACATAAGGAATTTCTGAACAGTTAAATAAGAAAATTAGCGATCATTAGTCACCTGTAAGACAAGAGCCGGCAAGAACATTAAAACAGCCATCAGATGGTAGTACTTCCGGAGCAAGATTCTCTCAACCTTGCTACCTCTTGAGATGTTGTAAAACCGTGAGACAGACACAACGATTAAGAGAACCCAGTAGATACATAGTGAAAGTCTCTTCAGAGGTTCAGAAAAGACAAATGTGAGCACCCTGCGATAGAGGAGTATGAAAGGAGGATACAATCATAGTAGGTGGAAAAAGGACACGAGCTAAGTAACTGATAGTAGAGATTAAGTACCATAAGAACGGATGCTGGCGGAAATCGTGTACAAACTGCATCCAAGAAGGAACAACCACGGCCATAAAAAGTAGGAGTGAAACAAAGAATAAGACGGATTTTGCAGAATCACTGCAGTTTCTTGGTGGACCGTATCTCTTTCTCAAAGAGCTTTCATATATATGCAGAACGGATCTAAACACCATCGGGAAAAGTAGAAGGCCCAACAGTAGACCCTGAGAAGGAGACAAGCAAGTTGCTATTCAGCAAAACAGTAAAGGTTATGTACTTAATTTCGATTTATCATCATCATACCTGGACGATTATGCCGGTTTCAGTTCTTCTTATTCCATAGCTTATTGAGAGAAGATCCACAGGTATCAATTTCTCGCAAATCTGTAATAGTTGTCAATCATTATTTTGACTTGTGAGCATGCAATCACAGCACCAAATACCTAATGAAGGAAGACAGAATTTTTCTTTTAACCTTTGAGATTGTGCATGCCAGAAAGTCGCCAAAGTAGAGAACAAGACCACTGGTCACAAGAAGCGCTTCCCCTATAAAAGTGGCAATTGCTAAATAGTGGACAAGAAATATGTTGAGCCAATAGACACACTATTGTAATCAAATCCAGGACATAGAGATAAAAAAAAAACAATTCATTATTGCTAACATGGCGCTAAATTTTCTAAAGCTGAAAGCATACAACCGAAACTACTACTTAGCCCAAGTCCACGAATAGAAAATCCATTGCAGTTACCAATTGAGGCACAAGAAGGGAAGGTGCAAAGCAAATGTCGAATTAACTTCACAGCTGCAAGGCCGTGAAATAACATCCACAGCATTTTTAATGATGTGTTCAGGCCTGCCGAGATAAAGGAACAAACAGAGGTCACCAAGTGAAGTAAAAGCAACTAGAAAATTCAAAACTGGATCTTACTTACCAGTGTGTGATATCATGGAAAGTGCAGCAGCTTGCGGATGCTGCCCAGTACTGCATTGTCACATACGCAAGCTCTACACAACAGAGATTAAAGCATGTTTTTTTGTGTGAGAAAGAAGGTATAAAATTCAAGCTGAACATCGAATGTCAACAACATGAAGCATGATTGAATACTAACGTAGACAGTCATAAGCATAATCGTAATAAAAATACCATCTTGTTCAGCTTCATGGACTAAGATAGCTCTTGTAAGCTGTACCAACTTAGACATCATAACAAAAGGAAGTGTTACTGCTCCCAGCAATATCCCTGAAGATCCACCTCGTCTGCAATAACGCAAAACAATAAGAAACCTAACAAGATGCGAACCTTTTTACCCAAAAACAAGAAGATCTTGGGAATTTTATACAGTTTGTGCTTCTAATAGATTGAAAAGCTCCAGAAACCATCCTAGAGAGAGAGTAACAATCAATAGATTACGAAGGGGAAAAGCACCTGGCGGCTGAAACGAGAGAGAATAAAGGGAGAACTCTCGGCGCGTAACTCGATGAGGAAAGCGAAGAGACAGAGGAGGAAGAAGGAGAAGCCATGAGAGATAAGAGATAGAGGGAGAGAGAAGAGAACACGAGAAACCACGACTGCCACTATTACTCTCTCTCCCGTCACAAACGGCGTCTTCTTCTCCGGCGATGATGATTCCCCGGCCATATGATCGCCGGTACAGTAATATTATATCATTTCTGATTCCGAAAGAAAACGGACCAAATGCTGACATGCCAAACTAAACATGAATTCTCAAATGTCCCTTAATAAAAATTAATTTGTTATTTACTTTTTCTTAAATGAAAAGAGATCAAATACATTTACATCTTAAGAAAAGCTATGTTATTCACTAACGCATACAACCTTTCTATATCCAAATTCGCTATAAAAATACCGAACCTACAATATTAGGTTTTGTCAGGTCAAATCGGATTAAGTCATGACAATCCACTAAAATCTCTCATTTTTCATTTTCTTCAACGATTTAAAACAAAAAAGTCTTACGTTTTTCTTTTTCTTTAGGTACGAAAGAGGATAACTAAAACGACCAAGGCTGACAGCTCAGTTTAAATTCACAGTTTTCTCATATTGCATCTTAGTGCTTTTCTAAGATTTTGTAGACAAGGAGATTTCTACATAGATATTGGCTTTCAACATGGGGACACAGTACATAAAACGTTTAATAGAACTATGACTGTTTTACAAAATTGAGGATTTTATTCACGAGAGAACATGGGTTTATCAGCAGTGTCACATCTGATTATCAGATTTGTATTAAAAATTGAACTTAGACTGGGATAATTCATCTGTTTACAGTAGAAAATGTGATCAGCCCTTGATCTAAGAATTGCTTACTTACTTATATGTTTTTTGGTCTTTGTTTGGACAGACAAATGGAGCCTTCACAGTTTCAGGGCTCTGGTCTGAACTATCCGAGTGATCACCATTTGTCCCACTGACTAACAAGCTCCAGAGTTGTTTTTTTCCAATAACTTTTAAAAAAGTTGGTATGCTTTTTGTACAGAAAAGGAGTACATATGTTCTGGAATTGGCTCTGAGTGGGAAATATATGAAGAAAAAAGTATTCACATTTTTATCTTAAATTTCTTCTAGTTACAATTCAAAGTTAATAGACAACCTTCGTTGACCTTGAGGGCCATATATAGAACCTAGGACTTGGTCACTGACTTGTGCGTGCCACGCCCAAG
>OVBB01000563.1:0-21564 GCA_900406415.1 Isatis lusitanica
AGCCAAATGTTGTCTCCAGCATACGCAACCGCGTATCGCAAAAGCTATATGACAACAACCATTTTCTAGACATCGATGCTCTAAACCGCAACTCATAATACTATATAACATGTATGGAGCGCGATTTGTATTTGTTAAAATTGTATTGCAGTGTGCTTATTGGTAAACCCTCTCGGTATATTCTAAGGAAATTTTATTTTTAGTTCTGTTGAGTTTTTGTGTACAATATATTGATGGCTCTTATAAGAGAATCTATATTATAATGAGGCAAGTCTTTCCCGAAAATGATTTCTGTTCTGCCACCTGTCCTTTTTGTTTAACGGGCTTGAGAAGAAAAAAATTATTGGGCCTGCATAATTAATTCAAGTCGAGTCTCAGTCTCAGCTGCATAATTTTAAAATGGTTTCTTAAATTGGCCCAGATATCCTAAAATTTAACAGGCCTAAAAATACTATAGCCTGCATTGCTCAACTCTATCCCTTCTACCCGTCTCTCTTCCTCGACCATCATCCTCCCTTCCTAAACGCCTCCTTCATCCTGAACAGGAATTAATGAGTCGTCTCTTCACCTTCGAAATAGCTGTCATGATTCTCAATAACTCACCTCAAATAAAAGCTTTATCCCCTCAGATTCCATTCAATCCCAACCAAACGACTACCTTCAACTGTTACCAAACACCGATCTATAAATACGTACCTACCATCACTTTCATCTCGACCTTATCCCACCATCATTTTCCTCTTACAATTTCGGCATACTTCTCTGTTAGATTCAATTTCAAAATCGCCGCGCTCGGCTTCGTAGCTATTCTCACAAATATTACAATTCCGGAAAAATACTCATTTTCTTTTGTGTGGTTAATTTTTTTTTTTTTTGCTTCTACGGTACTCGATCCCGAAGAAATCGCTACCCCCGTGTAGGAGCTCGCATCAAAAGTTTAGTGTTTGAAGGAAAAAGTTGAGGTCTGATTAATTTATTGCCTTAAGAATTGAATCCCTTGTAAGAGATTACTGTCTTTTGGTTTTGAATGTGGACAACTGATGTCCCGAAAGCTGTTTCTGTCGATAAATTCGTGATTATGAAAAAATGATGATTTTGACGTTCATACAATTATAGATCTGCATTTAGTACAAGATTTAGTTTAAATGCTATTGCGTATGTGTAAATTAGGTGATACTTTGACGAAGTTAAGTGTTTGAGAGTTTGTTTTTGGCCGAGGCTACTGTTTAAGAAAAATGGGTTTTGGTTGAACAGCTTGCCAATGACGATTATGTGGGACTGAAACAGGGTTGCACATTATTTATGTGTCCTGGCTGATAAAATTCGTAAATTGGGTAAGTTATTAGTTCATATAGCTGTATCTTTTGTATCCAGCGATAAGAATTTTGTTACTGTCATGTGCTTCATGTTTAGTTGTGGCAAAATTCGGGGAATGTGTTCTGTTCACTTATCTGCATAGCCTAATCACAGATCAAATATGCCCTCCACACTGAGGCTATGATATCAATGAGAAAGAAAAGACGTTTCAATGACTTACTAACGACCAAAGGGGCAGGTCTTCCATTACCCACGTGATCAGTCTCTCTCTCTCTCCTCCTTAAATCTATAGTTTATTGACATTTGACCTTCACCAGTTTAGATTATTATATATTGACCAGAATGTGTAGTTTATGTGTTATGTTTCAGGGAACGTAAATGTATTTTGTCGAGCAAGGCCGTTATTTGAAGACGAGGGTCCCTCTATTATCTGGTGTCCTGATAACTAGGGAAGCATGTGGAATTGAAGCAGAGCGAGCTAAAGATTATGGGTTGGAAGAGTTGAAGATCAGAAGATGTACAATTTTGCGTTCCATGGAACTTCCTCTTCTATTTTGTGTTCTCTCAAATACATATTTATTCGTGCGGCTCTTCTTCTTTGTTATCTCATGTGGTTTAGGAGATTATTATGGCTCATGGTTTGGTTATTGGTTTAAATTGTTAGTTTGGAAACTGATCAAATTAGAGCTTGAAGATTTTGTGGGTTACAGATATGTTTAGGAGGAGTATATTGTTCAAGATGAATCTCGTATCAAAATGTATGTCTTCTTATTCTAAATCCAAAAGAATCGTCTATTATGTAAAAATAGCAGAGAAACTATCTAAATATGTGTACTTTGTACCTACCAAAACAAAACCATTTAGTAAGACGACTGACAAGAAACTTTTGAAACTATACGATTTGGTAAAATGATGGAGAATTTATATAAGTTTTTTGGAAAGTATATGGTCTTCCGGAAATTGAGGACTTTGTTTATGGTCTTTTAATGAAACCAGCTATATAAAGAACAAAACATTTAAATTTTTATTTTTTTTGCTGAAATGTTAGATTGATTAAAATGAATGAGAACTGAGGTTTATTTATAAATCAAAAAAATGAAATCGCATAAAGAATAAAGAATCACAATTTGGATTGTCAAATAAAGCTCTTGATTTAGTTAGCTGCGAACCAACACTGGAGAAGACCTTGAAACTTCGGTTTCTCAAAGTACCTGGATTGACATAATCTGTGCTATGATAGTCTTGTCAATCAGTTTGACAAGCTGAGTAACAGGTCTGCAGATTTATGTGTGCTTCTGCGCATTTCATTCACGCCACACCTGGTAAATGGTGGTTTGAAAAGCTAACCTTAGAAGTGAGAAAATGAGACGGTGGTAATTGTGTGTGGAGAGTCTTAGAAGAGTAAGGTCCCAATCAGGATCCGGAGGAGTTCCGAGCAAAGGCCCCTGCACTTCAAGCCAGAGAGTGAAAGTGTAGGAACAAGCGAAAAAATATGATTCCACGTTTCATTTGACTCACCAAGAAGAGACAATGTTGCACTTGACCCCAGCACGTCCGACTACCTGTCGTGAGTCTGTCCCTTATCGCCAGTCAGGTGATGAACGCAAATCTGAGCACATCATGAGAGAACAAAAAAAAACATATTTCCACGTAACCAACTCTTTATGACAAGCAGCAAATCTCAGGTACGAGACAAAGAGAAAAGCCACGGAAATCATCTGGAGGATGTCTCCAAATAACTACATTTAATTTACAAATAAAGATATAGATTTTTAAGATGATCAGAAAAGAAAACGAACAAGATGATAAGAGATGAAAGACGTATAACATTTGCTAGAAATGAAGATAAATTCAAAGGAACAAACATACATTATATAGGGTGGACAATAACAACAAACAATACAAATTAATGTACAATATTCTGCGTGTAGGTAAAGAATGAACATAAGTAAATGTGGAGAAGATCAATGGGAATTTGGAAAGTTTGTAATTTTTAGAAGGAAAATAAGAATTTCAACATCAATGCAGGGTCAACTCTATCATTAACTTGAAACTAAATTTTTTTTAAAAAAAATTTAAAATGAAAAGTAAACATTCCCTGCGCGTATGCGCGAGAATGACGCTGACTAGAAAATTTAGACTTACAACGTTAAAACTAAATTTCCATCCCTTCGAAGACATTCGTTAAAATTATAACGAAACTAAATCTCCAAAAATCACAGAAATTATATAAGCCATACCATAAAGAGCATGTTCAAGACGACGAAACCCCATTTAACAAACAATCTGTCAAAGACACATATTTAAAGAAAAAACATTACTCATCTAAAGCAAAATAACAAATTATATTTAAATTAACTACTGCATTTGACGTTTTTGTCCCCCAAAAGATATAAACATATCATAGCAGTGGCATTCCATACATACATACACTACATATAAGATATAATAAGGATTACTCTTTCAAACTTATTTTCTTATGAAAAATTTTAAAACATGTTTAGTAGACAAACAAAATAGAGGAAAAGCGGAGTGTAACACAAAAGGATATATGAGATTGTTAAATTGTCTTTACTGTGAAGCAATAATGTTTAAAAAGAAATCAAAAGCGAACATGGAAAAACAACAACCTATTTTGTTTACCATTTCACAAATATTATGTTGAATCGGGGGTTTTGAGGAATATATAACAAAAAAAATCACAATTCTTAAAATATAATACAATGGACAAATAAATATATGAATATGTTGGATTGCTTTAATTTAATTGATAATAAAAATATAATAGAAAAAAATAAATATATAACAAACGAAACTCCACTGAGTTA
Organism: Isatis lusitanica; assembly: GCA_900406415.1. Lineage (NCBI taxonomy): Eukaryota > Viridiplantae > Streptophyta > Magnoliopsida > Brassicales > Brassicaceae > Isatis > Isatis lusitanica. Next base: position 4,146 of record OVBB01000563.1, read on the forward strand.
GCAGCTCTACTAGTCTTCTAAATTACTATCTAAAAGCTGCTTCATGATATTGCTAGATATTTTTTAACGTTAGCTCAATGAATTAAATCATTTAAATATCTCTTAATAGTAAAGTTTTGTACAGAAAGTTCAAATAAGCTATAAAAAAGTCTTGAGATATAATATAGTTTTGTTAACGAATTATGTTAAGTAGAGTTTAGGCGAATCTAGGCAATTTTAACAAATAAAACTTTAACGTTCATGGGCCAATAAAATGGGTGTGGCATACTCAGGATGATCTGCACGCTGGAATCTAAACCTACCAGACTTTCTGAAAGCAGTGTGACCACTCTAAGTGAATTCTTACCGGGATATTTGATCGATATAGCCAATGTGAGCACTTACTTCCTGTTTCCTAAAATGATCCATATTTTCAATATTTTTGGGATTTGACACATGTCTTCTTGCCAGTGTATACCAGAAGAAGATAAGGACAAGTCTTCTTACCTTTACATACAGACATGTCTCTACTATTTAGTACCTTGCTTTTCCCTGTTTGACCGGAGCTCCAAACTCACATAAGATGTCCTGCAAAAAATGCGACTGATAGTTAGTGAAAACACTAAAGTGATGCTTGAATCGTCGGTCCTACAAGACAAGGGAGAGCAGTCGAAACTCATTGCATTTGATACAATGCATTGTCTCTGTGGTCCTGCTGATGCACAACGACGTCAAAGTTAGGAAGATAATATCATCATTCAAGTCAGGGATCGATTTGATTCTGCACAACGTTATCACGTTGCAGGTGATCATTTGATTTGATTTTTTTTGTTTGTTTTATTTCTACTCTATCTTAGCGAAGAACTGCAAATCCATGTTGCTGATTGAGTTTTTTTACCTGTTTGATTTTTTTTTGCAGTCCTCGAGATTGACTGTAAAAGGAAAGCATATGATGAAAATTGCAGGAGGGCGACTCAGGATTGCATCCAATAGCTTAGTAAAGTTGTAAAACTGTGACAATAGAATGATTTGTGCTCTCGGTTGCTAGGAAGATATGACTTTTCTCTGCTTGTTTGGGAAGCACCATTTTTAATGACAATTTTGTGTAAATATTATTATCCTTTGGTTTAGAGTTCAAACACTGTTTTGGCTTTATTTGTGTTTATTTGCCACTAAAATGAAAAAGTCTAACGACTTTGATACGTTACCACCACAACAACAACCACAAAAAAAAAAACTTACAATCCCTATTACAAGAAAAGAACACGAAACTTAAAATGCAAAATATTGATATGCAATATGAAAGCTATCTGATTCATGGCTTGAACAAGTATCATAACTAGCAGCAAATACTTCTATTGAGATAACTATGGTTGAAAAAACTTCTATCCGAATTTAATAATTGATTATGGAGCAAAAATACAAAAAAGTAATATTTCAATAATATGTTTTTTTCTTTTTTTTATAAACATTTTATGGAGTTGGATTATCTTATTAAACTTTAACATATTTTTTCTATATTGTTATTATTTTATGATATTTAATAAAAAATGCACAAATCTTGAACTCGTCTAAGGCAGTCCAAAACGTTACACCGACACTGTTTAAAACTAGTCGAAATCTGAAAAGAGTTTTGATAGGAAGTCTTGTGAGTATGGTATTGAGAACCGTGAGTGGGATGAGTATATTGTCCTTCATTGAGTACAAATCGCTCCAAGCGTTGCGAACACCATCGAGAAGCACAAACACAAAGTCATCGCTCAAGCACCAGATTTGGGTGGCTCCCATGGTGATGAGGGATTTGAGTTTATGATTGGTATGCAACTCCAAGAAATGTTTAAACTATTGAGTCATAACACCTGTCAAAGATTAACCATACCATGGATACAAAGACAAACAGAAGACAAGAATCCAATCATTTGAAACGATCCCCGAAATTTGAGGAGTTGATTTCATATTTCAAGTTCAATAATGCTAATATTTTTATCTTTAGTTCAATATATTAAATCATTTTAATATCTCATAATACAAAAATGTGTACAGAAAAATCAAATAACCTCTAAAAATAGTCATGAGATATAATATAGTTTTGTTAACGAATTATGTTTTAACTTATAAATACATGAAATTAATTTGAATATAATTGCCATTACCGCAATGAGTGCTATTGAAGCTAAATGCCAATCTTTAATAACCGCAATGCAGAATTGTTGGTGCAAAGGAGACTGTAAAGTCATTTTTGGAAAGAATTGTTAGAAGTTGTCCAATTTGGTAAATTAACAAGCTTTGAATTTTGGAATGCTTGATTAGATTCGAGATATTCGAGAATGGAGATACACATTTGAAGAAGCCATTGTCACATAGTGTCCACGATCAACAAACTAACCTGCATATGGTTTGGCTAAAGCAGTCTCTCTCCACAGCCTTTGTCTTTTATAATTTCATTACTTCTATAACAAGTTCTTACCGACTTTGTTACATGCTGACTATTGGTTCTTTTGATGAATCAATACAAAAGAAAAAAGTGGTTTAGGCCCATCATCCAACCCGGTAAATGTAAATTATATTGGAAATTTAAATAAATCTGATAAGCACGATGTGGGAAGGGCCCAACATCACGTGCGGGAAGCCCATAACTTAGAGCACGGCGCGTGTAATAACACACACACGTGATATATTTAATGTTTCCACACGCGCCCCCTTTCTTCTTCTTTAACACGCACATTCGTTTCTAATTCTCTAATTTATCAGGGGTCCGTTTTTCACTGGCGCATAACCCTAACCCTAACTCTGTCGTACTTGAGGAAAATCAAAAAGAACAATTGAAGAAGAAACGAAACGAGTCTAAGAGCGACACGATCGTAACCGAGGGAGCTTGATTTCTCCCCGCGATTTCTATGGATTCTCAACAGAGCGATCTCTTTGAGACGGCATCTCAGCCTGACACGGTGGCCGACGCGTATACATTTTTGGAATTCAATTCTCAAGGTGATTCGGAGTTCGATTACCCGGAGTTTCGATCACCGGCCGCATGGCCTACACCGTCTGATTCCATCTCCATCGTCGACCCTTCCGATCGCGGCGTAGGAGGACCTGCCGCGGATCATCATTCCGAGGCTTCCTCGCCTTCTTCCCTCTCCGCCAGTGCCGGGAATGGCGCCAAAGCAGGACGTGGTGGAGTTGGGGGAAGTGGTGGTGTTAGCAGCAGCAGCCAGGTTGATGCATTGGCCGCGGGTGTGGGGAATTTGAACTTCGAGGAGACTGGAGACGACGACGGTTTCGATTATGGGAAGAATGATTTCACGGAGCACGCGTGTAAGTATTGTGGCATCTCGAACCCAGCTTGCGTGGTTAGGTGTAATGTGGCGTCATGTAGGAAGTGGTTCTGCAATTCAAGGGGAAACACCTCGGGCTCGCATATTGTGAATCACCTGGTTAGTAAACGTTCCTGTGATCTGCTTCCTCGTTGTTCCTCTGTAGAATCTTTTCTCTGGAAGTGTTACGTTCTTGTGAGATTCTCAATGGATTTTTCTTGTTTTGGTTTATTTTTTATAAGGTTCGAGCAAAACATAAGGAAGTTTGTCTCCATAGAGATAGTCCGCTAGGGGAAACGATTCTTGAATGCTACAACTGTGGTTGTCGAAATGTATTTCTTCTCGGTTTCATCTCGGCGAAGACAGACAGTGTTGTCGTACTTCTCTGTAGAGATCCTTGTTTAAATGTAAATGCCTTGAAGGATATGAACTGGGACCTGAGTCAGTGGTGTCCCTTGATTGACGATAGGTGTTTCCTCCCCTGGCTTGTTAAGGTTAGTTTCTCTATCCTTTGCCTTTGTTTTTCTGTTTTCTTAAGAAGACGTTGTTCTCATATTAGAGCTATTGTTAATTCTTGTTTTGAAGGTCCCATCAGAGCAGGAACAGCTCAGGGCACGCCAAATTAGTGCACAGCAAATAAATAAGATAGAGGAATTATGGAAGACAAATCCGGAGGCTACCCTTGAAGACCTTGAAAAGCCTGGTGTAGACGATGAACCTCAGCCTGTTCAACCTAAGTACGAAGATGCATATCAGGTATACATTTTCTCAGCCTTTTATAAGTAACTCTATGCGCAACAGAAACATTTTATTCGTTATACGAGTTTATTGGACGAGGTCTCTGTTAGTATTATGCTTTTATTCTTAACCTTTTTGGTGGTTTTCCTTTTGCAGTATCAAAACGTGTTTGCACCTCTTATTAAGCTTGAAGCAGATTATGACAAGGTGAGTATTTAGTATTCGTAGGATTATTTTCCATGTCCCTTCTATACTTGTTCTGTTGGGGCTTAGCATCTTGATTCTTCTGTAGATGATGAAAGAGTCTCAAAGCAAGGAAAACCTCACGGTTCGGTGGGATATTGGTCTCAACAAGAAGCGCGTTGCATACTTCGTCTTTCCAAAGGTTTGTTGAAACTTAGTGGGTCGCTATTAAGACTCGATTAGGACATTGTCTGATTTAACCTTTTGACACAGGAGGAAAATGAACTGCGATTGGTGCCGGGTGATGAACTACGTCTGCGCTACTCGGGAGATGCTGCTCATCCAGCTTGGCAATCAGTTGGACATGTGGTATGCCTCTTTTCTGGTCTTGATATGATTACATACGATCTATTCCGTTAGCAGGGTGGATCCCATAAGTGAGAGCGTGGAGGTCCTTACCAATCTTTCTTTTTATCTTATCAGATCAAGCTTACTGCACAAGAGGAGGTTGCTCTTGAACTCCGAGCTAATCAGGTGAGTTTAATTCAATTTGTTAGCCTTGCTTTTGACATTGACTTGTGGAGATATGTTCAACCTTAATTACTCGTGTGTAGGGAGTTCCAATTGACGTGAACCATGGATTCTGTGTTGATTTTGTTTGGAAAAGTACAAGCTTCGATCGAATGCAAGGAGCAATGAAGAATTTTGCTGTAGATGAAACAAGTGTGAGTGGGTAAGTCAGTCAACTGAAAGCTTAGTTCCTTCCTGGTGTCTGTCCCTTTGTTACTGCACGCTGATCAACCACTGAATTACTACGTTTCTGTTATGTGAAGTTATATTTACCATCAGTTATTGGGGCATGAAGTTGAGGCTCAGATGGTCCGGAACACACTACCTCGACGTTTTGGGGTACCTGGTCTTCCAGAACTGAATGCATCTCAGGTACTTCATGGCTTTCAGCTTATCTAGTTCACGACGAATGTTTGTCGTAACTACCTTTTGGAACCTTCAGCATCGTTTTGATCCCATGCGCCTTCTTAACAAAGTGAGAAATTATTTTTCGAAGCTGTATAACGGATATCTAACAGGTTATGTGGTATCCTTGATCAGGTTAATGCGGTGAAGAGCGTCCTTCAGAAGCCGATCAGCTTGATTCAAGGTCCACCTGGCACAGGCAAAACTGTGACTTCTGCTGCAATCGTGTATCACATGGCAAAGCAGGGCCAGGGGCAGGTAAAGCTGATTATCCATTTTTCAGGATGCTTTTTGTGAGTTGGCAACCGGAGATTTAAAATTATTGCCTACAGGTTCTCGTTTGTGCCCCAAGTAATGTCGCTGTCGACCAACTAGCCGAAAAAATTAGTGCTACTGGCTTAAAGGTGAATATTTGGACCCCCAATGTCTATTTTATTTATTTAAATATTCAGAAGCGACTGGATGCCCTTATTTATTTTTCATTTTGGAAAGCTGCCACCATCCACATTATTTGAAGAGGCTGAAAATTCTTGTCAAATTATGTTGCTTCCTTTTTAACATTCTCTTATTCTATTGTCAGGTTGTTCGCCTTTGTGCAAAGTCAAGGGAAGCTGTAAGTTCTCCTGTAGAGCATTTGACCCTTCACTACCAGGTTAGTTCACATGGTAGCATACTTCAAATTTCGGATTCCCTTTCTTCTCTCTCTTTGAAAATAATAGTATGGATGGTTGCTTGCAGGTACGGCATCTTGACACATCTGAGAAGAGCGAACTGCATAAGCTACAACAGTTGAAAGATGAACAAGGTCCCATATTTTCAACTTGTTATCTGTAGTTGACATTTTTTAATCTTCATTTACCTTTCTATTACCAGCTTCTTGCAATTGCTTTGTGGAAGTTTGAAGTGAACATAACTTTTACCGGTTTTATTGTCACTAGGTGAGCTGTCAAGCAGTGACGAAAAGAAATATAAAAATTTGAAAAGAGCAACTGAACGCGAGATAACCCAGAGTGCCGATGTCATTTGCTGCACATGTGTTGGTGCTGCGGATCTTCGGTTGTCAAATTTTCGATTTAGACAGGTTAAGATTAACTTTGAGCATTTGCTGAACTTAACTTTGCGCATCTCTAGTTCTGTGGAAGCTGATATACCCGTCCTCACTGATAGGTACTTATTGATGAGTCTACTCAAGCAACAGAACCTGAGTGCCTTATTCCTCTGGTCCTCGGGGTAAAACAGGTATTAGGCTTCTTAACGAGCTGACTTGTTATTGTTAATTATTACCGATTGCTTACATAAGTTTTTTGCAATAGGTTGTTCTTGTTGGTGATCATTGTCAGCTTGGCCCCGTCATTATGTGCAAGAAAGCAGCTCGTGCTGGTTTGGCACAGTCTCTCTTTGAACGCCTTGTGCTTCTTGGCATTAAACCAATCAGATTGCAGGTACTATTTTGGTCGCTTAGCAGATTTCACCACTTCAAATAGAATTTTATATGTTAATATTTTCATTGTTTTAATAAAGTCATGAGATTAAGGAAGATAATATATTCTACATTCCCTTTTTCTACGTCTGGTTTTTTACCGTTAGGACCGTGCAATCAATTTTTTCATATTCTTGTGACTCCACTAAATGTTGTCATATATTCTTGATTTCAGGTTCAATATCGTATGCATCCAGCTTTGTCCGAGTTTCCATCCAATAGCTTCTATGAAGGAACTCTACAGAATGGAGTCACCATTATTGAAAGGCAAACAACAGGGATTGATTTCCCCTGGCCTGTGCCTAACCGGCCCATGTTTTTCTATGTCCAGGTATCAGTTAGAACGTTTAAAAACATGGTCTACTAAGTATACGCCCCCCCCATCGTCAATAACCATTAAAAGCAATTTTGATCCATTCATCTTATCTTTCAATTTGCAGCTGGGGCAAGAGGAGATCAGTGCTAGTGGAACATCATATCTGAATAGAACCGAGGCTGCTAATGTGGAGAAACTTGTGACTGCTTTCTTAAAGAGTGGAGTTGTCCCCAGTCAGGTGAGTGTACTAGGATTATTTACTATGTCTAGTAAATTATGTTGGTATCTGTTGACATTATAAATTATGCTTGTTGTTACCAGATTGGAGTGATAACTCCATACGAGGGACAGAGGGCATACATTGTTAATTACATGGCAAGAAATGGTTCTCTCCGACAACAGCTTTACAAGGAAATTGAGGTATTATTGTCGAGGTCGGATGTAAAACAGTTAATTTAATCCTGTCATTTATTTAACAAGCTCTCCAATCTACAGGTTGCGAGTGTTGATTCCTTCCAAGGAAGAGAAAAAGATTACATCATATTGTCCTGCGTGAGAAGTAACGAGCATCAGGTTTGTGGGTGCTTGGTGGTACATTGCCTCGAAGAAACATGGTAGGATTCGACTCGTGACTGCTGGTTTTATGATTTTCAGGGGATTGGATTCCTTAATGATCCACGGAGGCTCAATGTTGCACTTACACGTGCTCGTTATGGAATTGTTATTCTTGGAAATCCAAAGGTTCTCAGTAAACAGCCTCTATGGAATGGCTTGCTGACACATTACAAGGTACACCTTCTGTTGCCACTCAGTTGTTACAATCATTCTTGATGAGGCTTTCGGATGCTATCCCTTTTGAGTTCTATGAATGATTGTATGGTACTAACTTGATCATTTTGTTTGTTTTCCTTATATCGACAGGAACATGAGTGCTTAGTTGAGGGACCTCTTAATAACTTAAAGCAGAGCATGGTACAATTTCAGAAACCAAGAAAGGTACCAAATGCACCTCGATGTCCATCAACGTAGATTACAATCATAAGCAATTTACATTAATCCTCTTCCATACTTGCTTTTAGATTTACAATGACCGGAGACTATTTTATGGTGGTGGAGCTGGCATTGGAAATGATAATTTTGGTTCGGGTAATCCTAATGCTGACAGAAGAGGCAGCCGTGGAAGGGGTAAATGTCCAGTAACTTTTTTGTATCTTCTGTTAGCATATTTGTGCTTTTGTCATTCTATAGATGCAGCTGGTGGTTCGTATGTCTTCTGGACCACCTAATGTGGTCACAATGTTTAAACCTATTCTTCTATTCATTCAGCTGGTGGTTCTTATATGCCTTCTGGACCACCTAATGGTGCTAGACTACACCCAGCTGGCTACCCAATACCTAGGGTACCACTTTCACCCTTTCCTGGTGGTCCTTCTCAGCCATACGCTATTCCGACTCGTGGACCAGTTGGTGCTGCTCCTCAACCTGGAAACCACGGTTTTGGTGCTGGTCGTGGAACTTCAGTTGGGGGACACCTTCCGCACCAACAAGCCACCCAGCATAATGTTGGAACTATTGGCCCTAATGTTAACTTTCCCCTTGATAGTCCAAATAGCCAGCCTTCACCTGGTGGCCCGCTGTCCCAACCTGGATATGTAAATATTATTCGCATCTCTTTCAAATCTTCATTTTTCTAGTTTTTGAAGCATACTCGATTGTTTTGGTTGACTTTACAATCATGACACGATAGTTGCCTTTTCAGGGTAGCCAAGCGTTCAGGGATGGATTTATGGGTGGCATATCTCAGGTTGTCTTCTCGTTTAATGTTATTTGGTGATTCAGCCGCAGTGTATTCTACTTTTTGTCTGTTGTTTAACCTCCTTTTGGTCAATACCACCAGGATTTCTTGGGTGATGATTTCAAGAGCCAGGGATCTCATGTTCCTTACAACATGGGCGACTTTTCTACGCAGGTGTAGTTTCTCTTCTGCGTGCTTTAGTGATTGGACATGTCATACTTTAGATATAGGATAATAGACAAAGCGTATTTTGGAAACTGAAACCTCTCCTACATTTGGAGGTTGGGCCAGATCTGCAAATATGTCCTGCAAAGTTGATACTTTATGAGTTTCGCATAGTAATCACTAGCCTTTTTTTCCCGTTGGTTGTATTTGTTATATAACTTCGCGGTATGCCTTACAGGGAGGATATGCTGTTGATTATGCCACACAAGGAGCCCATGGAGCGTTTCCTGGAAACTTTATGAACCAGAATTCTCAAGGCGGTTATTCTCGTTTCGGTGGGAGTAATGATTTCATGTCTCAGGTGTGTTTCACTTGGCCTTTCCTTTTAACACAGTTTTTTGTTTTTTTTTGTTTTTTTTGCAAACACACAGTTTTTTTTTATTATTATTATTCGTACACGTTCGTCTGAGCCTTCTATTGCTTATGCAGGAGTATATGGCACATGGAGCACAAGGTCTTTTCACACAAGCTGGCTTTATGGACTCATCCCAGGATGATGGACAACAGAATCCATTTGGTGTGAACAATCCTAATCTTCAGTCTCAGGTTTGTCCCTTTTGTGTGAACAATCCTAATCCTTGATCGTTAGTTTGCATTAACGTTTACAATTAACAAAGAGAAGGATTCTCTAAAAATGATGAAGGGTGTGGGTTCATTTAGAGAAAATACACACTAAATATGAACGCAATTTAGGCGTTACTAGTTAGTGTTCACCATCTTTATCTACGAACACGTGTTTCTTGTTCAAATGATGCTAACGACTCTTGTCTCTCAGGGTCTCCCGAATTCACTCTACTCGCAGCCTTTCTCACACTACACGCAGCCACTAAATCTTTCGGGCCCACAGCAATCTCAACCTCCTAACCAAGGCTCACAAAACCCAAAACTTCCTTACAATGGCTAAAGATAACAAAGGCAAAAGTTGAATGCAACGGGTATTGTAAACCCCTCTTTGCAGATTCAGCAGCTTGGTATCGTGCTATCACTCACGGCTCCAAACAAACATCTGGTGGCTTCCGGATGCTTGCAAGGTACGTGCCTTTCTGGCTCGCTTAACGCAGCAACAGGTAATGATAATGCAGAGAGATACAGGTACCCAAGTAACCCGGGGAGATGTCTTGGTCCGTAAATCCTCTGGGCTTTATATGTTTGTTTTTGCCGTGTAATATTATAATATCATCGATCCTATCCTAGTCAGTTATCTGAAGCGACCCATAGTTAAAAATTGGTAGTGTCTGGTAATATTGATATGATTACTACAAGCTCTTGCTTTATTTGTTTTTTTGGATATTTTCACTTTCTGAATCATTGATTCGGTATAGATTTGATCAACCGTGAGATATGTTGTGCAAGTTTTGGTTCCAGATCGGTTTTTTGTGGCCTATGGTGTTGTCCAATCCGGTTTTTGGTGTTGGATATTCTTAAATACCGATTTCTATATTTCGGTTTGGGTTTGAATTTCTTCTTTTGTTTTCCAACTTTTCAAAATACATCTTTAGTTTGAGGGACTTTCAAAATAAAAAGTTTCAGCACTCATATGGGCAATGCAAGCTGCTTGGTCGTTAGGATACACCAATGTTATTTTTGAAGGAGATAATTTGAATCTTACCAAGCTCGTACGATATAAAGGACGTAATCTACGGCTCCAACCATATTTACAAACAATAGATCAGTGGCGTTTATGTTTTGCGTCAACACAATTCAACTTCCGATCTCGAAATTGCAATATGTGTGCTGATACATTAGCTCGCCAAATTATACAATGTAATTATAGTTGGCGTTTGTATCATACTTGTCCTCTGTTTCTACAATCCTATGTAAACGATGACCTGCACAGTTTATAAGTAATGAAATAACAGTTGGAAAAAAAAAAAAAAAAAAGTTTTGACAGCAAGAAAAGCCCCTTTTTCTGGTTTTGGCTTTGGTAAAGTTTGTTTGGACCAAAAAATGGCAGATTTGGTTTTGATTTTCGATATGGGGTTGGACATAAAATTGGCTAATGATGACGAAAAGGTCAAATATTGTTTGGATGGGTTCCTTGTGACCATAGGTTCCTTGTGAGACCTTAAACGTGTCAATATTTCATGAAGCGGTGTTTCGCGGATACTTTGTCGGGTCTCTGGTTGGGCCCATTAGCCCAAGTATCTTAGGCGATACGACACAAAACGCTCCAATCTGTTTTTGGTTTGATCGCAAACAGACAAGAAAACTCTATCATGTATTGGCTATGCCCTCTCGAGGTTTTAGCTTTACCTTCAAAATCAGATAAATTTTTGAAAGGGAGTCGTCTCTCACGGGGACCGTAATTGGAATTTAGAAAAATAGTTGATTGCAAATCCGAGATGCCGTGAACTTTATTATACCTGCTCACTAGTTGGGCCTTCTAAATATTTTTTTAAAAAATTCTCCCTAATTATCTTTTAGTATCCGTTGATATTGGCTTTTCACACGCCTCAAATTTCTTCTTTTCCCATTAATATAATAGGTCAAAAATGAAATACAAAAAGCTTTCGACTTGAGCTTTTCCAAATCTGTCACATTCTAGTTATTTACTAGACAAAACAACCTGTTCTAGGATGCATTTTATGTTTTTTTTTTCTGGCTATACAGCAGTTTGGCGCTCGGATCTTTGACACGAGCCCGCCTCTAATAGTTTAAACTGAAAGAGATATTTCTCTAATCAATCTTTAATTGGATATTTCTCTGATGTTACCTTGACCGTCTCTAATATTTTATTAGTCTGGACAAAAGAAAAAAGCGTAACCGTTACATCATACGAGTGAACTCGTAGTGGCAGTTTCGTTATTTTATGGAAAAATATTGATCGCTGTTGTAAACTCCGTCATTAAATTTTTTTCTGCCTAGGAAAAGAAAACAAGAATATTCCAACCGAAATTTGTGATTTATATAGACACTAGTATTATGGCCCGTGCCATGCACGGGCACTGGCTGCTGTATCGGGAAATTATAAATATAATTGGTAAAGCATAGAGATTTTAAAAAACTTGCAAGCTTAAACAGAACATAGTACGAACATAAGTGCAATGTTTACGGAAAAAAGAAATTTAAAAGAGTACAAAGAACAGAGAAACAAATAGTTTAACATATAAAACATAATTTAAGAACACAACAAAGAACGGTTGACGGCCACACCATGCAATTCATGTATCATCTCAGTTCCCAAGATACCTGAAAAGAAAGGCCACCATTACAGCAAACTCGGATGTTAGAAAAAAATAATAATAAGCAAGCACACATACCTGTGGAGAAAGTCGTGAGCATCCGCATCGTCTGGATTGAGAACGAAATCCGAAATGGTCACAGAAGTGAGCACAACAGAATTCTTATCCACACCTATCAAGATAACAAACATGAATCACATAACAGCTAAACCGAGACAACAAAACAATTTAGATTAACATACGAAACGAATATCTCTGCCATCAGCAACCTTCTAAAACCTCAGAGCGCAAAGTATGGGCTCATTTTTGATGCTCTTGACTCGATCATGAAGTTCTTTTGCCAAAGATCCGTTGACAGTGCACGGCATGACAATATTCCTCCTGTAATAATAAAACAGACACACGGTTCACACATTGTTTGCACTGTCTAACACAATCGCATAAATCATCAAAATAACATTAATAAAAGAAAATCTTACTCATCATTCAACAACTCAAAACGAAGATTATATTCAACATAACCATTGTCATACGTCGAACTCCCCAACTCACCGACACAGAGAACAACACTTAGAACATCTACACACGCACCAAATACAGAATTGCGTTGATCAGATCAACAAATATATAAAGAGAACATTAAAACGAACAACAAAAACAGAAACGAAAAGATAAAGAAAAAATACAAACCTATGAGATACAGAGGATCCATTGCGCGACTGATGATGTCAAAGAATCTCTCGCTCTGAAGAAACAGACTATATATAACTGGATCAACAGGCCTCACGATGGTATGAGACAGGAACTCGATTTTCATAGGAGCAGACGTAGGTCGAGAACCATAGGTTGTATCCTCTTTGAGATTGAAACCCCAGAAAACTCTCCACTCTCCCTCTTTAAGAAGAGACTGAAAGTTTGGAACATCCCGGGGAAGAACGGAGACAAAAGCTCGAACACGCTGCATTCAACAAATCACGAAAATATAAGGTTCCAAATGACTTTGTTTCATTATAATCGATTCGATTCAATTTCTATATTATATCTCAATTTCATTAAAAACCACTAACAAAACAACGACAGAATGAACAATGGATGTAATTATCTAACCGTAAAACAAAGAATAAACTAAGAATGAAGATCGTTTACCTTTTCATCGCAGACAACCATCTCCAAAGCCTCACCGAACATCGTATCCATGTTCCAAAGATGAAGTATCTTGATCCTGATCTTTCAGCCGGATTTGTATGGACGACGTTCATAGATGAAATCATCAATAAAATCAAACTTCTCCATCTTTCTGTTCTTTTAGTGACTACGAATGAGATGGAGAAAAAGATGATCGTGAATGTTGATATGGAAGTGGTAAGGACAATATATAAAGCAGAGGAGCCTGAAACGTTGTGATTGTAAATCGCTGCAACTTGTAAAGTAAATATCGTGGGTACTCAGCATCCACCGATGCAATTTTAACATTACTTATTTATTTACAACCAACAAATAGTTCTCATCTGTGCAACTTGTTCACGAAAATAATTGGTATGAGTGTGTAAAAAAACAAAGAAAACAGAATCTTACATGGTCAGAAAAATAAGAACAAAACACATTCACATGAAGTAACACTGTACCTTGATTAAAAAATCTATGGGTACACACAAAAACAAACTTTACTCGAATGGTTTCTTGAATATATACACATCCGAAAACAGAGTCAATGCAATGAAAAAATATATGTTGTTGATATTTTGGTAAGCATTATATGAGCATTCTAGTTAGTGTGTTCCTTTGAAAACGTAACTGAAGCCGTTAAATGTGCATTGATTAAGTTTTTGGATTTTTATATGAATGTGAATGATTATTGTATGCGTGATTTGTGATAATTATTCTTCTTTGTGATCTAACAAATATTTCTGGACTTATTCTTGCTTTATAAGAGATTTTTATTAAATGTGTTGAAACTCATTGGAGAAAATCTAGTGAATCATGATTACAGTAAATCATGATTTTAGTGAATCATTAGTTAAATGCTCTTGTAATCTTAAATTGAATCTTATAAAACTGATAGCGTAAGGAATGAGGCCAATTTACATTATATTTTCAGAGAATGTAAAATCAGCCCAAAAAGTACAATACTAAATCAGCTCAATTTACATATCTATAAACTTAGCAAAGAAACAATAAGTTATTATTGTTACCGAAAACAAAACAATCCCTATCATTGCTCTTCTCGTTTTGTTTCCTAAAAAAGACACACGCCGTCTCCTTCTTCAGTTTGTTTTGTTGCAGGTTTTCACAATCTCTCTCTCTCTATACTTTGAATAATAATCTTTCTCTGAAATTTGGAATTAAGAAATCTTCTTTTACATTCAAATGCATCTCTCTCTCAAACACATTATCGTCAAATCGATTTGGGGTTTTTGTTCAGTTGAAGATTAATATTTCTGATTTTGTATAATAATTATGCCATGCACGGACATCGGCTATTCTAACGAAAATATTATAAATATAATTGGGTAAAGAATACCAATTTTAAATTTGTTAATGAATAAAATAATACCATACATGTATATCGGCTATTTAAGCGCGGGTATATATATATATATATTTATCAATTTTATCGTTGTATTTTAGGTCTTTTTGTTACAATTATTCAAAACAAATCCAGCGGACTACTATTTTATCTTCTACTTGTTTTACATTTGGGTTTTATATATTTCATTTACCTATGAATAATGATATGTTGAATAACTTGTGAATAACAACAGCTTACAGACTACATAGAGAACAATTGTAGCTGATAAGATTTTCCTCTTTTCTTTTGATTACTATATTTTTTGTCTGGTTTGAAGTTGAGAGAATTTAGAAGAAATATCTTAGAAGCTGTAGGTCATTTGTGTTAGTGTGGGAATTGATGAATTTGTTTAGATTATTTTTTTGGTTGACTGTCCTTACCATTTTTTTTCTTTTTATTTAAGTTATTATTTTTTTCTATTACGAAATTTATTTTGTGAGTATTGTACTTTTTATATGAGAAAAAATATTTCACTTTATTCTTAGGTCTCAAACATGTGTGATGAATTTAAATTGTGAACATATTTCTTATAATATTTGATGTAATCTCTGATTGTCATAAATTTGTATTTTTTTGTTCTTTGTTATGATGTTGGTGTCTTCTTTTTCTTTTCATTACGTCTTGTCTTCATACTCGTTTGAAGGTTTTGATAGCTTCGACGGATTTGTCAAAGTATGACCAAGTACCTGGAGTTGGTGCGAGTAATAATTTCCCCATATTATAGTAATAAAGTAGGTTATTTTCTAAACTTTACCTCTATATGTTTTAGGATTCACGCTGGTCACAACGATGAATGCTCTTTTCAGTTTCGTTTATGATTTATAAGCGTCGGGAAGTAGATGGTTGTTCATCTCATATCGATGGTCGAACTACGACTGTCCTGTAAATAAATTTATAGGCCTGATTTTCTGTCAAACATATTAGATATTGTTTGATAAATTTTCTTTTATGTACCTGTTTAAATGTAAGCAGATTACAACTTTCATTTCTGTATATGGGTTGGTCAGATTTGTTCCTTATATTATGTGTATCCTTCTCACAACATCTACGAAAACCAAGTTAACCATTTTAAAAGGAATTGTAATAGTTCCTTTGATATTTGTACTAAATTTTTTGTTTAGGTTGCCAGAATTACCTGGTAACTGTGCTTTGCTATCTCAGAGTTTTAGGAGTTGTGTAGAGTTTTGAATTTAAAATGTGTTTGTAGGTATCGGTGGTATCTTCTCCTTTACCGGATTAAACGCTGTTACAGTTGTCATTTTGAGGACATATTGATGGGATATCAGCTTGTATCTGCCATTGTTTGGATATACCCTGAAATGTGAAACTCCATATATTTCTCCTTTCTCTAGAACATTTTTAAGTCCATCCACATAAAAGCTTTTCACTTGTGTCTCTATCGATATATGTTGTATTAGGTAAGTAAGAAAATATGTCTAACTTAATTAAAGTAGGTGGTGTGTTATCTTAACGTCTGAAAATAGTAATACTATTCGGAGTTTTCTTCTGGTTTGGTGTGATTTTGTATTGCCCATATTCAATTGATTCGAAGTACGATTGTCAGTTTAGAGAGGCCCAACGTAAGTTCTTCTAAATCATATATTATCTTATTTTTTGTTCGTTCTTCATTGTTTAAAAACGTTTCTTACAAAATATATGTAGGGGCCTTGAATTGAATAATAGATGTCTATATTATATTAAATAGATATTATGGCAACTCTCCAAAATAGCACACTTTTAAGTTTTTGTGACGAAAATAGCACATTAAAGTAAACCCTAAACCCAAACCCTAAAATCTAAACCCTAATTAATGATTTGTGAACTCAAACTCATTAGTGTAATACATAAAAAATGATCAAAGTATGTTATTATTGACATTTTTCCTTTGATGTGTTATTTTCGTCACTAAAACCTAAAAATGTGCTTTTGGGGTATTACTGTAGATATTAAGTGTAATTTATTTGTTTCAATTTTATCTTATTTATATGAGAAGTACTCATATTAAATTTTGTTTTGCTGATTTATTTATCTATGATTTTATCTTCTGCCTATACAGCAACTCTCTTATGGATTACCAACGTTGAATAAACTTTGTTCTGCGAGCCTATATAGGTTTTTCTTTCTTTTCTTTTTGTATCGGTTATATGTTTTTTTTTTGGAGGATGAGAAATGGTTTTGATGGTTTTTTACTTTACATGTGGTTAATTGAATTAATGATTGAATTTTCTTTGTTTTGGGATTACAATTTGTTTTTCTTTAATTATGAATTAAATCTGAATGTTGAGATATTTTTTTCTGATTCTTTTTTTTTTTTTTCAAAAACCCTTTTTTCTTATTATTGGCAATTTATTAAAAAGTTATAATATGATGTTATTTTAGTTCTTTTACTTGTTTATAAGTTGTAAGTGGTGTTTTTATTTATAGTACACAGTCGTTCGGCGGCTAATAGACAAACCAATGTAATGTTTATGTCTTCGTTTTTAAAATGAAAAATTTATACACCATACATATAATGATTGTAAGATTTAGCTGGAACCTTAACGTTTCAGAAATATTGACTATATTTAATTAAAAAAAATTTCATTTTAACTTCCATGATAAGTTTATAACTTAATCAAAATGTAGCCATGTAGTTTAGTTATTCCATTTTATTAACTCTTCTG
>OVBB01000564.1:7730-21527 GCA_900406415.1 Isatis lusitanica
AGGAATGATTGATAAATCTTTGGAAGTGGTGGCTGAGATGATTAGGGAAGGGTTCGTTCCTGACGCTACAGTATTTGAAAGATTAGCTGATGCGTTGTTTGAAGTAAACCGGGAAGAGGCACAAATGATGGTTACATTCTTGGTCAAGAGTGGGATTAAATCAAGTGTTTGTTCTGAATCTTCTGATGTGGTAAAGGGAGAGGAAAATTTTTCTACTGTCTTGTGTACTAAAGACTGAGATTACACGCCTTTAGAAATGGTAGTTTGGTTCAACTAAGTGGATATGGATTCAGGTATTAGAGAGCAGAGAGTTTCTATATTGACTATATCCGAATGGTGCAAATGTGTTATACATGACAAGTGTAGCGCTTATGGACAATTTGTGCTGTCTGAGAAGACGACCCTTGTGCATATAGTATTGTTGGGTAATGAAACTTTAGAAAGAGTCGAGTAAAGATGATGAAGGAGACTGCGAGAAAGTTTTGGCTCCTCTGCTTCGGGAAGCTGTTGATGAGGAACATGCAGAAAATACTTTTCAGTGTTGCAATGTTTATATATATAGACTATACCAAATTACCAACTGTTATTGCAGAGATCTTGGATCCGTCCTACATCGGCTTGCTTTTCACTTTTCTGTTCATCAAACTCATGTTTTACATTACAAAAGAAAGAAAGTAAACAAAAGTACCATGAACTACAAATGTTGGCAAATGAGTCAAAGGAGAAGCAAAATATTACCAAATGTTGTAATAATACAAAAAATAGTGAAGATAAATTAGATCAATCATTACGTTTGAAGCTAGGTAAGAACCATCTCGCATTAGAGCATAGAAGGGACGAACAGACAAAGTGGTGAGGCTGTTCAACCTTCTTTGTACCGATATTGAATACAAAGACATCATATTCATCATGTGGATCTGAAAATTCAGTGTCATTGAAGTAGATGGAGTTTCCCTTTAGCCCGTCCATGTCTTTGGCTAACACTGTGATACCCAAACCCAAAATAATTGCCTCGTCTTCCAAAGACACAACTTCCTCCCACTTCTTAGATGAACCAGTCTTGTAGATTTCAAACTTCCATGTTTTGGACCCACCGTTACGTCTGCATGTGACAAGTAAAACATCCCCACTCACAGTGACAACGACATAATTCTTGGTACGATTCCAAGAGAAACCTGGAGGAGGTCTTCCGATAATATGATATGTTAGTGGACGTATGTATCCATCCACGCTAATCTTGAAAATCTTGATAGCAACATCTCCAGAGAGATCGAAAATCTTGAGTTTGGCAGCGTTGAGACAATAGAGCTTGTGATCTTTGTACACCATGCTACAACACTCTTCCATACCTGACAATTGTTTCCAAGAGCTATCTCCCTTTTTGTGGGAAACCACATTTTCTTCATTAGGCATCATCCTAATAATAAGATAATCTTTGGTTTCCTCGTCTATCCAAAATATCATAGAGTTGTTGAGACCATATTCAGATTTGAAAGTAGGTAGAACGATCCTCTCACGAGTTAAGAGATGTAAAATGAAGAGGTTATGATCATTACTTAAATCATATGGAGTGTTTACCATCAAAAGCCAGCTCCTATAAGTGGACACACAAAAGCTTTTGGCATAGTCGTTGCCAAGATGTTGAGTTTTGTAAACCTTTTGTTTTTCTTCAGGATTGAACAAGAGGACGTGGCTCTTGTCTTTAGGGAAGAGAATGAGCCAAGGGATGTCATTTGTTGGCTGGGATATACTGGAAGCTGAGAGCCAAGAAGAACAAACGGATTTAGCTCGTTCGAAATCTGCAAAGCCAAGGCGTTCAAAAACCAATCGCAGGAGATCTAGAGGAATATTGGACCAGCAATGATGAAGAGGAGACTTGGCTAACGAGGCCATGGGGAATACTCAGAAAAGGCACAAGTACTATATCCTACAGGTAACCTAAAAGCCAGATAGATTTGCTTTGTTTACCACATCTATAGGTAACAAATAAGTCGGTGTATTGTTTGATTAATTCCATAAGATTTTTTGGATCAGGCCCATATTCAATTTTCCTCAAAAGGAAAAAAAAGAAAAATGGTTTTCATACGAAAGTATGTAACCTCTTTTTAGTATAATAAAGACACATAAAAAGGTTGTGTCGAACAAAACTATATTCCTAAGAACATAAAATACAGGTACACAAAAATATGTGTTTATTACACACGTACACAAATTGCACAATGACTTTGCCAAGAATTTAAAGAAGATGTGTTACATAAATGAAATATCTCTCCTTATGTTTATTACATCGACAAAAGTTAGATGCGGCTATCTATGTGTACACATAAGCCAGACATCTTTAGGTGTTAATTTTTAAACATAACAAATCAACTCAGGTAAAGAAACATAAGGAATCCATAATCCGATTTTCTGATCTATTGATTTCTTATTCTTGTACACATCCAAATAAAAACAAGATTACTTGATCAAGAATGTACAGTTTTTCATCAGTGTTAAGTCTCCTTTGTAACTCGATCCTAACAAACAAAAGTATATGTATATCAGTAGCGACCATGTAATTAGATGAAACAATAAACCCAACCATATTTGATGAATTTGTTACAATGTCTTTATTTCATTATATTAATTAATTATATGCTTATACTGATGTACCATGGCCGCTTGGGTTTTGTCAGATCTTGATAGTCAAACACTGTGTGGTAAGGCTAGAGGAAAGCTAGACCCAGCATTCAAATCAAATTTATTTTTGTTGAAATTTTTTTAGTGCAACAACTTTATAATTTCCCAGTGCTAAAGTTACACTTCAAAAAACTACTGACGTAGGCATTACTACCAGTGTTGGTTATGTACTAAAAGAAAACAAAGAACATATATTAGCGAAAAAGATGAAGAAATAAACCTCAGAAGACTAAGAAACTTGATTATACATCTGTTAGGTTGAGCGAGAAATTTCTTCCTCTAATTGTGAAAGAGATATTGGGTAATTTATCAGTAATGGAACAATCAACTGCCCTTTCACTTGCAGCTGCTCCAATTGCTTCATTGATCTTATTAATAACTGTCTAAAGAGTGTAAACACAAAAACACAAAATTTAATTATGAATATATGACACAAATTAACCTACATTATTATTCACTAAAATTTGCAATCTTTTACCTTTGGACCGTAAATGTGAGTCGTCCCAATGTCGACCATTGGTGTGCAAGATTTAACAAAAAAGTCGGTTGGATTTTCACCCATATAAATAACCCATTCGAAATGTCCAATAATCTTTTCTCGGTTTCGTCATTATTCGCACATATTATCCCTCAATTTGAGTTAGATCTGAGTCCCAAACATATATGATGTGCCTCCTATTTGGGTCTTCTTTTTCATCAACACCATTATAAGATTTCAACAAAACAGAGAAAATGTTAGCAGTAAACAATCGTTTCTTTACTACATTTTCCCAAAATGTAAAGACGGGAATGCTAGTTCTATGATTCTGTCAAAGACCACCTGTTTGAAAAATGTAAG
This sequence comes from Isatis lusitanica, assembly GCA_900406415.1. Classification (NCBI taxonomy): domain Eukaryota; kingdom Viridiplantae; phylum Streptophyta; class Magnoliopsida; order Brassicales; family Brassicaceae; genus Isatis; species Isatis lusitanica. The sequence goes on from OVBB01000564.1 coordinate 11,248, forward strand.
TAGTTGCTTCTAAAAATCATGTTTCTTCAATAGATACCACTAACTGAGACATTATCTTGGCTTATGATACTTTCGACTCTACGAGTTCTATACTTAGTCTGTACAGTTTTTGCTCTTACCGTAGGAAAGAATATTTAAATAAAAAAGTCGAAGAATATAATGAAAGTAAGAAAATTAATTATTTTTGTCTCTCATTGAGAACATTGTAGATGATAGAGCTAGGTGTTCATAGTCACATTCAGGCTACATTGTCGACGTCACCGAGACCCAGTGTCAAAGACGACACACTGAATTTATGGGGGTGGAGTTACTAGCCCTATGTCTCTGTAGTATATAATGTTATGGTAGTTTCGGACATCCACATGGTGTCCAGTTTGACTGTTTTTAAGTTGACAGTGATCTGTGTTCCACCAGTCGTTGCTATTATGAAAACGAAGAAACAAAATGTTTTTCATTGCAAGTTTTGGAAGATAAGAGTTGGAAATGAAAAGGAGAAGTGAAGAGCATATGGTTATAACTTAAATGTTTTTATATTAAGTGTTTCAAAAAGTTCGGTGAACTTGACTTTGATCTGTGTTCCATCTCCATTTCACATAAGTCTTTATATGAAGTGTTTCAAAAAGTCCAAAATGAAGATGTGGTAAAGGGAGATGAAAACTTAATTATCAAATGCCTTGTTTACTAAAGACTGAGATTACACGCCTTTAGAAATGGTAGTTTGGTACAGCTAATTGGATATGGATTGAGGTATTAGCGAGCACATAGTCTATATATTGACTATATCTGCAAGATGCAAATGTGTTATACTTTATTGAGAAGACTACTGGCTTCGGCTATAGAAAGGCCTTGACAAGTGTAGAACTTATGGACAATTTGGGACAAGAACGAGCGAGTCTACCTTTTGTGCTGTCTGAGGAGACGATGCTTGTGAAGTTGGGTAATGAAACTGTAGAAAGAGTTGAGTAAAGATGATAAAGGAGACTGCGAGAAAGTTTTGGCTCCTGCTTCGGATTGCTAGAAAACTGTTGATGAGCAACATGCACAAAATACTTTTCAATGTTGCAATGTCTTTTCACTTCACTGTGTTCTACTTTCTTTGCCGAAGAACATAATAAATACAAAACTTTCCAAATTTTATTTTGCAATCAGAACAATCCTTACTCAAAAAGATAATTATTTCTCGTTATCGTTAAACAAACTACTCATATCCCCAGAGAAAAACATTGCAGATAATTGGGGGATAACAAATATGGCCATACGATTGAAATATGTAACTTCATTACACCATGAGACCCTGAGGAGGAGCAGCAGCAGGAGCCTTAGGTTTAGGTTTGTCGACAACAATGGCCTGAGTGGTCAGTACCATTCCTGCAACTGAAGCAGCGTTCTGAAGCGCACATCTTGTCACTTTAGCTGGATCAATCACTCCAGCTTCCAACAGATTCTCATAGGTATCAGTCATGGCATTGTAACCAAGCTCCCATTCGCTGAACATAATCTTTTCAACAACAACTTCTCCTTCGATTCCAGCGTTCTGAGCAATAAGTGCAGCTGGTGCAACCAAAGCCTGTTGTGTTCACAACATAAACACTCATAAGATTGGTCTCAACATGATCATATTATAGCTTTTAAAACCGAATCCATGAATCTTACCTTCTGTACTATATCAGCTCCCAGACGCTCATCAGCATCCTCCAGCTTCTCTTTAATGGCAGGAATGACAGTGGAGAGATGCACCAAAGTCGCACCACCACCAGGAACTATTCCTTCTTCGATAGCAGCAAATGTTGCGTTCTTTGCATCCTCGATACGAAGCTTACGGTCCTCAAGCTCAGTTTCAGTTGCTGCTCCGACTTTAATGACGGCAACACCACCAGAGAGCTTAGCGATTCTCTCAGCGAGCTTCTCTGAGTCGTACACAGAGTCAGTCTCGAATAGTTCTTTCTTCAGCTGGGAGATACGAGCTTGTAGTTCGTCCTTGGAAGCTGCATCTGCGATAAGTGTAGTCGAATCTTTGCTGATTGTGACTTTTCTGGCAATACCCAGTTGATCTATGGTTGTGTTCTCCACCAGCAAGCCCATGTCAAGAGCTTGGTACTCAGCTCCTGAAGAAAAACATTACAAAACAACAGAAAGTTCAGAACACAACAGAGAGAACATAAAAAGAAAACTAAAACTAAGCTATGTATCTGGATATACCTGTCAAGATGGCGATATCCTGAAGCATGGCTTTTCTCCTTTCTCCAAATCCAGGAGCTTTCACGGCGACAACATTGAGGACACCACGGAGTTTGTTCACGACAAGTGTTGCTAAGGCCTCACCGGTAACATCCTCTGCAATAATCAGCAATGGAGCTCGAAGCTGAGTGGTCTTCTCCAAAATGGGGATGATGTCTTTGATTGCAGAGATCTTCTGATCAGTGATCAACACCCTCGCATTCTCAAACTCAACTAGTAGCTTCTCAGGGTTTGTAACAAACTGAGGTGAGATGTAACCTCTGTCAATCTGTAATTCAAGGTACAGAAATCAAATTAAACATTGGAAAATCAAACTGGAGTTGAAGAGTAATAATGAAGACGAAAAAACTCTTACCTCCATGCCTTCCTCAACTTCGACCGTAGTCTCAAAAGAGGATGAAGATTCAATGGACAAAACACCATCAGGTCCAACTTTGTCAATGGCATCAGCAATCATTGTTCCCACAAGCTCATCGTTTCCAGCAGAGATTGTAGCCACGGCTGAAAAACAAAAGCACCATATCATGAAACAGTTTTGACAAACAACATTGGATAACAACAAGGGAGGTCACTGGATGAAGTTAGTACCTTTGATGTCATTACGACCTTTGACAGGTCTAGCTTTCTTCTCAAGCTCTTCGATCAAACCTTGAACAGTCTTATCGATTCCCCTCTTGAGCGAAACGGGATTGGCACCAGAAGTGACACTCAATAGCCCGTGTTTGATTATTTCCCGAGCAAGGATAGACGCAGTGGTTGTCCCATCACCAGCCGAGTCATTAGTCTTACTAGCAACCTTTTACACAACAACAAGAACAAACGCACAAAATCAATCACCATTAACAGAAGTAACAACAAAAGCTAAAGCTAAAGCTCTCACACACTAACCTCACGGATAAGTGCTGCACCAGCATTCTCCATGGCATCAGGTAACTCGATAGCTCTAGCAATGGTGACTCCATCATTGACAACCTTGGGACTTCCGAATTCATCCAACACAACATTCCTCCCTTGAGAACACCAAATGAAAAACAACAAGATAAGATAAGAAAGAGAGATAAGATACAATTCTGTACACATACATTGAGATTGTGAAAGTGACGAGCTACTAATAATACCTCTAGGGCCAAGAGTGAGACCAACACAATCAGCAAGCTTGTCAATACCAGCTTGAAGAGCAGCTCTTGAGTTCTGGTCAAAAGCGATTTCCTTTACATTTGCTCTAACACTGAAACGTCTGCTTGCTTTCCTGTAGCTCACTCTTTGACCTTTCTGCTGACTTCCACCACTCAGCTTTCCCTGCACACCCACAAGATAAGAACAACCGTTAAAACCAGATTCACTTTCTATTAATCCCAATCGATTTCTTCAATTTCCCAAGAGAAAGTAACCATTTTTTCACCAACTTAAAGTAGAAAATGGAGTTGAATTCGAGAAAGTAACCAACTTTCACCAACCCAGACAACCACTAAAGCATAAACAGAAGTTGAATTGAGAAAGAAACCATTTTTCCACCAACCCAGAAACCATTAAAGCATATAGAAGCTGTGAACTGATTGAAACAGAGTGAAGTAAATGACAAATCCGAAGGAAAGTAGCAAAACAAGTGATGGAAGATAAAACGGAAACGGCTAATCTTAGACACAACCCTTCACACCTGTCGTGAGGAGCAGAGGACGGAGGCGGAAGAGAGAGCGTTTGCGGACGCCATTGTTCTCAGAACGGAGGAAAGGAGAACGTTCTGGAGTCTGTGGATAAGGAAATGGTTTACTCTAAAAACGAAAGTGAAGGATGGGGGTTAGGGTTTAGATAAATGGAGTAGCTGAGATGAGGAGGATCCAGAAGATTCTTTGCATTTCGTAAAGAGAACCGTTGATTTGAAAAAAAAGGCTTCACCTACTTAATTTTTCTCTTTCTTTTTCCCAAAGGCCCAAGTCGTTTTGTTTCAACTGTTTTTGTTTTGTTTCGAACTGTTTATGGCCCAAAAATCACAGAAACAACAAAACAAGGACTTGTAAAAACGAAGGACAAACGTTAAATAGTTGCCAGGGAAATGGAGTAGCTAAGATAGAGCGGGCAAGTTTTTCAGCAGCAGAATTGCATTCTTATGTGTCGTTGGTCTTATCGTTCAGGTCTCAGTTTCTCTGGGCCTGTTCGTTTGCAAGTCGCAGCGACCTGCGACTGCAACCTGCGACTGATTTTTGTTCGTTTACGAGTCGCAGCGACTGGTCGCAGCAACCTGCGACTGGTCGCTAAAAATTTTGGCGATTCCATTTTTAAACATGCGACCAGTCGCTGCGACATGTAAACGAACAACACCTGCGACACTTAGTCGCAGTCGCAGGTCGCAGCGACCTGCGACTGGTAAACGAACAGGCCCTCTGTCGTTTGCCCATCAGATCAACAAAAGTTTTCATGTCTGAACTTGATTCCCAGGTCCCTACTGCCTGCGGTTAAGTTCTAATTATAAATTTGATCCATAGTCGATCATAGTACCACTGCTTATCTGGCTGATATGTTCCGTAACAGTTTTTGAACATGGGGTTTTGTAAATCTTCTTCATGTTGGAATCGAAATGAGAAAACTAAGTTTATCCACATCAACAATCACAATATTTAACATATCACAATCATAATGTTTAAACTACCACACTGCTATTTCTTATATAACTACACTATATCTTAAACATGCAAGTCTACTGTACATTACTTTGATTTTAATCTAAACCCAAACCCACATATAGAACAGATGTGAATCCCTAGAAACGTATGCCATGCTTATTTGATGATGAACGCTGCAACATATGTCAAATGATGAAAATGGGACTCGATCTTTTACAAATGTGCATTCCTTTTCGGTCGCATGTGATCACACTCTCATCATGAGGCGCCCCCACTTCCAACAACCCCTTAAACACCTCTCCAGGCTCCACTAAACACCTGTATTTTTATGCTTCATACGTAACAAGTATTATGAAAATATTAAATATATTTGTTTCTCTTCTTTTTATTTTGCATTCAGGTCACCAGACTCGGCACATTTATTATTCTACTTCGATATTCTATTCGAAACTAGTATATGACATATACCGTTTTACGGTTGACCAGCAATTCAAGCCATCGTACGTACTATAGGCTTTTGCATGATCTTTCAAGAACAAGGTTTTATACATTATATATTTTACTTTTTCCCGAATCATTGTTATAAAGAAAAGTACATAGTTGTTATTATAAAAAAAAAAGTAAATAATTATTGTTGTAACACAAAATTTAAGGTTTTCAAGTCTCCGGTTAAAATCAGTTTTATAGTAAGAAGGATTGTAAGAATTAAGATAACAAAAAGAAAATACACTAAAGCTATATGGAAAAAGAAAAAAAAAGCATCCATCTAGAAGACGTGGAGAAAATATGTCAGGCAAGAAAAAAGACTTATAAGATAATTTATCAAAGGTACGTCCATAGCAATTTTTATGTTAAGTAGTTAAGAGAGTGTGTGGGAAAGAAACACGACTATAGTTACTTACGTCCATAACAATTTCTCTTCAAGTTTTAATTTTATATATACTTCAACTATTTACCTACGTCCATGACAATCTCTCACCAAATCAGTGGATAAATTAGGAGAAATTAGTTGTACTACCACAAAGCACTTCTTATTATTTTTTCTCCCCTCAATTGAATATGGCAGAAATTAGTAATGTATATATATACCAAATGGGATTAAAAAAAAATGCCCCATGATATCCGGAGATTTCATATATTTTTATGTAATTGGAAATGAAGTCACACGTATATTGTAATATCAAATCGGCTACTTAATATGTCTTTTGGTGGCTGTATATAATAAGATAGTCAATATCGTGGATGATGTATGAAAGCGACGATGGAAGATAACACATAGGCACACATGACACATATGCAAATCCACTCAAACTATCTTATTTCCCACAATGAATGGGTTGGTGTTTGAGTCGGGTTCCGAATTCCGAAAGTTAGATATGATACATTCTATTTCTTTTATACCTAAACTAAATTTTTTATTTACTTTTTTTTTTGTCTACCTGAAACTCACTAAATATAAGTATACAAAGAAATAAAAAAAAGTAAGGTAGGTATGGTCGTCGACTCATAGTCAAAGGTAAATCATTCTTGCACAGAGATATGAAAATGATAAGTACGCTGTATTAGTTTATATTCTTGTAATTGAACATTGAATCCTAGAAAACAAATCACATATTATTATTTGGGATAATTTTTAGGTTACTAAGAAAAACCATTCATCAATTTGAAAACAAAAAAAAAGTTTAGTTAGTGGAGCCACATTTTGATAAACATATTTTATTTCTTTTGGAATAGTTTAAAATACACATCTTATAAGCTAGGTGATTTATCAATTGATATAATAGCCCGTAATAGATGTCAATTGTAAAAAATATTTATCCCAATATTTCCAGCATATAACTGAATAATGTAAGTATCAAATAACTTTTAAAATTAATAATTTTATGAAATTAAAAGTGTATCAGTTTATTTTTTAACATCTAGTTTTTTATTAAAAAAAATCTTTATTTGTAAATAAAAATAAATTAGTATCAATTTAAATATTAATTTTAAAATATCCGCGTTTAAAAAAATTATGTTGTGCTTACTTAAATTTGATTTAATGATAAAAATAAATTAATAAAAGATAAATTATTAATTTAATATAATTAGTAATTAAAATCCATCTGTGTAATACTTACATTTATATTTTATTTTAGTTTTAGTTTAAATAAAACTTACGATTGCAATGATTTTTTTTATAGAAATTATTTACTTTGTATAGACTAATGTTAGATTTAGAAAAGTTTATTTTGTTATATATATATGTAGATTTTAATATTTTAATTTATTATACATATTCTAATTTTTCAAATAAATTTTTGATTCTTTTAAAAAAATTATTTTAACTTCAAACGTTCAAAGAAAGCAACTTTTAATTTGAAGAAATCTGGAAATATATGAAGAAGTATAAAATGTTGTCCATAATTATAGCCAAACACTAACAACCACTATTACAGAAAAACCAATCATAATTATAACCAAACACTAACATATTTCTTAATGTTAAGTGCCTACAAAATTTATCCCGTTTCATTTTGTCTTCTTTTCTTATATACTTTAAACCTTTTTCACTCAAAAAAAAAATCCAATGTGATTAATGGCAGCCCAAAAAAAAAATGGCAAGTCCAAGTGCAATATTTTATTTTGTGTAAATGATAATAATGAGTAAATAAAACATAGGAAGGATAAAAATGTAAATAAATATAAAATAAGAAAATGGGTTGAATAGGGAAGACAGAAAAAAAAAATATATTCAATTAGAGAAAATTTAGAATTTTACATATCCAAAAATGTCTAACTAGCACAAATTGTCTCGTTGTAGAAACTCAGAAAATGTCCGTAAATGTAATATTCTTTTTCTAGACTTTACTCCTTTATTTTTTGGGCTTCTCTTTTAATACACTTTCCATTTTACCAGACCGAAATTCTAACACCAACAGTTACACAATTCACTTTATCTTCATACACATACAACATACCGCATGGACTATGTGGGTGATCTGGTCTATGAACCCATGCTAAACAGTTTTCATGAAAACCGTCTCATTTTGCAAAATGAAGGAGGATGGCTAAACAATGAAAAATGATTAAAATCTCGTGCACACAACTAGTATTTTTAATATCTCTAAAACTGTATTTTGTACAATTCCCACTTTTTATTTTTACTTCCCCCTTTTTCGGTTGGGTTTGCAAATAAAGATTTTTCTGTGGAAGCAATATTCTATCTTTGCCGAGGGGATATCGAGTAGATGATTGGTTCGGTTTTAGCTGTAATTTTTTTTTGCTGTAGTATATATGTTGTAAGTATATTGGCTGTACATGTAAATTTATTGTTGTAAATTTGTTAGGAGATATTGTTGTTGTATCTATATTAGCTGTAACTACTGCAAAAAAAATAAGGATGTAGGATTTTTTTCCTAATACAATACACAAAGAGAGACTTTTTTTGTTGTATCTTTAGAAAATAAAACTACATAGTGATTGGTAACAATTGGTAAAATTTTCTGTAGGAAAAAATAAAGCTACATCATGATTGGTTAAATATTAATGTTTTAAACCTAAATAAGTTTGTATGAGCAAGATATAATCCAACCACATTACCTACTTAGATAAGAATAAAGCTATTTGACATAATGAAAAGATGAAAAGAAGTTGTTCTATAACTGGACTAATAGATAGTATTCAAAAGTTTGAAAATACAAAAAATAACAAATATTATTTAATTTAATGGCAACTCGTTTCCTTGATGCATGTTGTGATCCAGCCTATGAGGTTGTTCTCATAGGGCTTGAGTGGTGATATCAAACAAATACAGAACAAATACAGATTATTTAAAAAAGTAGATGGTCTGCTTTTTACACTCAATCAACATTTTATGCAGAACTCATAGAATGCAGAATAAATACAAATCAATCTGCATACAGATTTAAATGACCTGAAAATATAAAGTTTTGCAAAAAAATAGGTCTCAAGGACCTGACCGCCCAAACATGTGCATATCAACCATGTATTTTTTACTTTTTTTTTACTTTTTAGTTTTTGATTTTCAATTTTTAGGTTTTGTTTTATATTTGTAATAATTTTTATAATTCTTTTGAAATACGTATTTTTATTAATAATAAAAATTCGGATAAACATATATACATATATAGGTAAAAATAACAAAAAGTCTTCAATAAAAAATATATGTTATTTCGTAATTCAAAAAATAATTAGATTTTCACTTATTTATTACAAAATTTAAGAAAGAATATTATAAATATAGATTATTTTCGTAATATTAGATTTTAGATGAATTTTTATTTTTTAATAAAATTTAATGATTTGGACTAGATATTATTTTATCAGTTTGTTTTTATTATATTAATTCATAAATATAGCAATATCTTTTGAAAAGAAAAGAAAAATGAACTATTAATAAAAACCCAAGAAACAGTAGACTTTGGTTTTTGCTTACAAAGAGATAGTTGTTTAAAAAATAATATTTTTCCTATATTTCAAGGAATCCATTTTTAAAAAAAAAATTGATTGGTATACAAAATGGTAAAAACATCTATATTATTTTTTACCATATATTTCAGCTGTAAATATTTATAAATTGATATAGTTATTTTTATATCTATTTTATATTTACACAATTTAATATATAATATTAAATTTGTTTGATTTGTATTTGTTCTACATGATTTGCATGATCTATATTTGTTGTGCTTAATCTGCATTTGTGTTTGATCTGCATTTTTTTTATCTATAATCTTGATCTTTCATGGTTTTTATCAATTCTTTATGAGGAGAATGATCCGACTAAGATAATTTGGTATATCTCCATGTTGAAGTGAATTCTTCTCTCCAAAAGCTATGAATTAAAGTTTGAAACATGCACCAGATCAAAAAGAGTGTGATTCGATCTTGGTTTGAGTCAGATATAATCGATAGTATTGTGGGCCAATCTGTCCAGAAACAAAAAAAAGTTCTCTAGTTAACTTTTTTTTTCAAATTTCCAAGCAGAATCTTCAGCTAAAGAATAAATGATCACATATTCCCGTTTTGTTCCTCACACCAAGTGCAGGTTCCATTAGCTTCAGAACTTCAAGTTGTCACTTTGTCTAATGTCGAGAAGCGATTATGATACTCCATCTCACTTCAAGTCTTGTTTTTCAAATGAGATTCCAAATATATTTTGTGTTGGACAGGTTGTCCTAAAGAACCTGATTCACTTTTTATAATTTTCCAGATATTACTTTACTAAAACGAAAATCATAAATTTTCACATCATAATATATTTGGCTTAAATCCACCAATAGAGTTGTCAAGATGAATGCTTCTCCAAAGATTTTTTTATATAAAGATGTTAAGCCTATATATAGTAGATAGTTATTTGTCCAAACTTCTGACAATGCTTCGGGGAGTGAGACGAGATGAAGTACTGTATAACAGAGT
>OVBB01000565.1:0-21514 GCA_900406415.1 Isatis lusitanica
AGACCATAAGCATTCACAGATATTTTTGTACTTGGGATAAATATTCTAATAGAATCCTCTTTTCCATCTTATTTACAGTTTTGCCCTTTAGTTCTTTTAAAAGTAGAATTTTCGAGCCCCGCGAATAAATAAATTCGACAGTGTGAGTTTCGNCTTGCCTCTGAGAAAAATGGAGCACGATTTCAGAGACAACTGAAGATGTGAAGGAGTTCACACACAAATTTGGTGATCAAGCGGACACCAAAAGAGAATAAAAGGAAAACTCACCAAAGAAAAGTGAAGTGAATAAAGGTTGCAAAATCAGCTGAAATGGGCTCCACAAAGATCACAGAAAAGACGAGACGAAGATCACGTGGAGTAAATTTGAAGGAGACATGGGGAAGGCTTGTGGTTAAAAGAAACTTCAAGAGTTTCATTTTCTGAAGAAGATAGCATGTAAGAAAAAGTGGTGATACATACGTATAAAAAAACCTGAGAAGAAAAGTATCATCTGCATTAAATTGTAGATTGAGCCCCAAGTTGTGAAGAACTCAGAAAGGAGGCTTGGAGCAAGAAGGAAACTCAATTAAGGAGGAGTGTTGGTCATAATTGAGTTTCTCTAAAGTTACTAAAGTGTGTTAACTTTATAGATTAAGAGACGTGTCTTGTTGGAAAAGATATAACTACTTTTTTAAAAAAAAAGGTTTTCGTATTTAAATTAAACCAGCATTTGCACACACAAGGGAAATAAACGTGAACAGAGGTTACAGAGAAGAAGAGGGAGAAGGCATACTATGAGCAGAAAGCTATAAAGCCATGAAGGAAACAGAACAGAAAAGAAGAGAAAAGAGAAAGGAGACTAATGAGCATTCCAGAAGTCGACCAATTTTCCCCCAATAGCTGCTCCAACGTTTGAAAGAGCCAAAGATTTGCTTCGCACTAATTTGCGTACCTGTCGAAGGATTTGTTGATGATGAGTAGAAAGGCCATTGTGAAAGCGATTGTTGTGTTCTTTCCACAACTCATATATACACGAATGCCAGACCTGAAGCAGCGCTGCAAAGCAGACCCTATCAGTAGTTGTTGTTGGAAGCCAAGATACAATCTTGGCCCATGAATTCGGCGGAGACGAGATCGAAAGAGAAAAGAATGCTTGGTGGGAAATATAATCCGAATAAGAGCATTCAAAGAAGATATGGTTTCTTGACTCCGGAAATAAACCGCATAGGAGACACGTTCCTTCGACATCTCCACCCCAAGCAAGAATCCTATCCATTGTTGGGTTGCGGTTAAGCATAAACAACCAAGTAGTAGCTGCATCTTTGGAAATCACTGCCGAGTGCCAGACAAGTGAGGACCAAGGAACCTCCGATTTCTTTAAACGAATGTTGTTCCAAGTTAAACGTGTAATAAACCGGTGCAAGATCTTTCCATCTATAGACCACACCACCCTGTCTGCATCATTAGAGAAAGCAACGGAGGCAATAAAGTTAGTAGCTGGAGATGCCGATCAGACCTTACCGGACCCATGATCCAATCATTACCAACTCTGCAATCGTAAACTAAAGCATCTTCGAGGATACCTAAATTCGAAGGGCCAGATGGTCCTAAGAAATCAATCAGCAGACCAAATGGAGTCCATGGATCCCACCAGAAAAATGTCTCATCGCCCCTATTAACTTTGACACTGAGGAAAGGCAGATCCATGGGACGCATTCTTAATAGTCTCTGAAAAGTCTAAGAGAAAGAGTAGTGGTATGAACTTAATGCACATAACAAAACACTGCGGAGATATCTCTGCCTTATCCAAGCCACCCACATGGAACCAGACTTGAAGAAGAGAATCCAAATCAGCTTATCCCCAAAAATAACATTCTAGTCTGATAGTTTCCGCATACCCAGGTCGCCTTCACTCTTAGGATAGCAAACATCATTCCACGCGACTTGTGCACCGGACTTTTTTCCATATTCCAATGCCAAAGGTACGAAGAAATTAGGCCAGAGATAATCTTTAAGACTTTTCCCGGGATAAAAAAAACGCAGAGCTCCAAAAACCTATTATTCCTAGGATCACAGCTGCAATCAGTTGCAATCTCCCTGCTAAACTTAGGTGACGATTCATCCAGCCATTCAGCTTCCGCCTAACTTGTGCAAGCAAAGGATCACAATCCTTGACAGAGAGCCGCTTAGAGCAAAGAGGGAGACCAAGATACCTGACTAGGAGGGCGTTGGCGAGAGATGAAATTTAGCTAGGATATCAGCCAGAACACCATCTGAAACACCAGACACAAACATAGAAGTCTTGCTAATGTTAACTGCCAAACCAGACAGTTTCTCAAATTGGGATAAAACCGAGAGAACCCCAGCCACATAAGCTTTGGCGCCTTCGAGAAAAATAAGCAGATCACCTTCGAAAGCTAGATGAGTAAGCCCAATACCGTCACAACACGGATGACAACCAAAAACCCCAAACTCCGCTGCGCGATTTAACATTAAGGAGAGGGTGTTCATGATGAGAACACACAATGGGGGTGATAGAGGGTCCCCTTGTCGAAGACCAGATCTTCCTTTAAAATGCCCGGAAGAGACACCGTTTATGCTTACGGAGAAAGAAGGAGAGCATATGCACGCTTTGATACAAGAGATGAAATTGTCCGGCATAGCATACACAGACAGGGACTCCAAAATAAAGTCCCAGCGGGTAGAATCAAAAGCTTTCGAGATGTCTACCTTTAGAGTAATACAGGGCTTGGACTTTGACTTATGAACCATTAATCACCTCCGCCGCAAGAAGGACATTTTCAAGCAGAAGTCTGTCTTTCACAAAGGCAGTCTGATTCGGCAGAATCAATGATGGGAGAATCCCTTTTAGTCGGTCAGCCAAGATCCGAGTAATGAGCTTGTAAAGTATGTTTAGGCATGAGATTGGCCTAAAAACAGCAATGTTCTCTGCCCCAATTCTCTTTGGGATAAGACCAAGAGATGTAGAGTTTAACACTGATATAACTACTTCACCAACAATTATGAACATTTATATTCGTAAGGGAGTGTATAAGTATTTGTAATGTTATTGTAAAATGATGGTCGAGTAACTAATAAAGTACAGTTCCACTTTTGAATTCTTTTTTTCCCAAACTCTCTGTTGTTCAAAATCCCAACAAGGCTTCCTACCTTATCGTAGTAAAAAAAAGAAACAGAAGTAGCCTTGTTTAAGTCATGCAGATACATTTTGATTATGCAGCTATGTAGCTATATAAATCAGAAGTATCCTTGTTTAAGCCATATCTGATAACGATATATTGATTTTTAAGTGGGGGGGGGGGGGGGGGGGNATATTCCAATGTTAATTCACTACATTCCTCTTGAAAGGATGTGCCAGCATGAAATAAGTACAAAAGATGTGCCTTCCGTACCTGTGAGCAAAAAAGCAGACTATGAGACTGAGCATAAATGTCTTTGTAGATAAATTTTCGGAAAAAAGGCATAACATAATACATTCACACCTTAGCTTTTCTAGTGTCTTCTATTCCCTCGAGATAGTCATATATAATTTTGGAATATGGATCAAACATTAACTTGAGATAGGAAAAACAATCTAAAGATGTAATTCAGGAAATGTTAAAAAAGAAGAGTATTTGCGTCTGATATACACAACATTGGTTGTAATTGGCAAAACGGATGTGGCAACTGTTTGTTTTTTCATATTCCTAGTGTATTCCTATTACCTAGAAATAAGTAGGGCAGAGGTAGTATATTTTAGGTATTTTTTTGCATTGAAATTATTATTTTTCCCCCACTTTGGTTTGGTCTATTTATGTATGGACCACATTTTATTTCACTCTCTCCTCTGGAACCTTCTCTTCTCCGCGGCGAAGTCTTCTCGGTTTCTTCATTCATCAATTACAGAAACGAAGCAGAAAAAAATCTCAGCAACGTCTCCGGCCAAAGTTGCTCTCGGCCTACCCAACGATTCAGGTAATTTATGGTTAGGAAGTTATTTTCTATCCGACAATTGATTCCCTCCCCTATAGATCTAACATGTGTGCTTCTATAGATTCACCAAATGTTGCTATCGGAAAGGATGTTCGCCGTCGGTTACGAGCCCGGTGGTGAGAGGCTCAACTGCTAACAAAAAAACCAAGCGGATTGATTCTATTCTCAACGCCTTGGACGAGGAAGAAGTCGATTTCGTCCACCGGTCGCCGTTCAGCACCGTCATTGGAACCGCCCAGCTTCCGGTGTTTTCGGGAAGTTTCGGGCAGCATATAATTGTAAGGCAGCTCAGAGTCCGGAAGAAACACGAGATATGGTTCCTTTTCGCTGGCAAACCTTTGCGGTTCTCGCTTCGCGAATTTGCCTACGTTACGGGATTGAACTGTGGGAAATTGCCCGACTTAACTTCACGGAAGCGGAGACACAACCCAGTAAATGAGAAACCTTAGTGGCCAGAACTCTTTGGTAAGCTAAATATTGCACTGTAGATCGAGTCATTAGTCTGCTCAAAAAACGAAAGTGTCAAAGATAGAGATACTCGAATCATGTACGCATGCCTTGCGATAACATCATCTGTGCTCATGCCAACATCCCACTTTCCCAAGATAAACAGCGACCATGTGGAGTTGATTAGAAACCTCGATACCTTCTTCGCGCATCCCTGGGGTGGAGTGGCATTCCAAACGTTGATGGGGAGCATCAAGAGCAAAGATGAGGTAGCTTTAGCTCAAAACACTCTCGCCATCCGGGGTTTTGTCCACGCGATTCAGCTCGTTGTTGCCGCCGCCGTACCAGCTATCTTGGAAATTGTAGAAGTTGCAGAGGCGGAAGCAGAGATTGAATCCGCTGATGAATCTGGGGAGGATGCCGACAATGTTCCTCCTGCTGCGCCAGTTCAACCACAAATCAAACAACCGCGCGTTGGTCTGAACCCAGCACATACCTGTGTAGTAGACGACCAATGCCAAGTACATCACTTAGTTATCAGGCACATTTCCACCTGAATACTAAGTCGCATGATTTATTTTTATCGCTAACTGTTTTGTTACTTGGTAATTATTCAATTGCTTATAAACTATATTGTTTTTTTCTATGCCCCAAGAAGAAGTTTTCTCAATTTTAGCTGGTCTTGAGGTAGATGCCTTGAACGGCATGCATTTATATTGGTCTGATGAGGAAGATGATCCACGAGTGGATTCAATGGTTAAGATGATTGATGATGACTTCGAGTTCAAAGGTGGCATCACCAAAACAGACCTTGCTCACCTACAAGCTTCTAAGAAACATAAAGAGAAGGAGGTGAAGGAACATAAGGAAAAGGAAAAGGCGGGTGATGTAAATGAGGACTGCAATGACGAGCTTCAGGGAGCGGTGGATCCACAAGTGGTGAACTTGATTATGCATTACTTTCGGATTTAGTGTCCTCCCACCTAACTAAGCAGATTGATAAGTTCAGTGTCTCCATGAGAGAGGAAAGAATCGCTATGGAGAGTCGCCTAACTAAATCGCTTCATGAACAGTTTCATATGCTTCAACAGACTCTTACAGACACAATTGTCTCCACCCTCCATAGCCTGCCTCCAGCTACTACTACTGGGGCCATTGCTACTAAAACCACGGAACTAGGAGGCTTGGACAATGGTTCAGGAGCGTATAAGGTATGCACTTCCAACAAACTAACAATAACAACTATGCTCCAACTTAACTCCGAAGTTTTTTTGTTTTCTTTTAGACACCAAGTAGGACGGTGTCTCCAACCGCACATTCCACTCCGAACCCACCGCCACAGACTGTAGTCTTAAGTTTTTTTCCTGCTTAACCACAACATGTGCCGTTTATGTTCACTTCTCCACTTACCATTATTATTCACATATCTTGATCCTGTGTGTCATAGCTAAACACTTAACATTGTACTCGTGATAGGCAAACATCAATCAGCCGCCTCTACCAGCGAATGCTAATAACCTACCTGCAAGATCAACTGTTGCTCAATGTGCGGATTCTCCCAATGACATGAGTACAGCCAAAGATTCCTCCTCTTTTTCGGTACTTTTGTATTAGTTAAAAAGTTCTTGACAAATAGCTCCTGCCGTTTTTCATACATCTCCAAAACGTTTCAAAACTGAACACTGACTCAGGACAAATATCACCCTTTATTGAGTAATTATATCCTCCACATACTTGATTAGCGTTTCTCACCCTATTTATTTGGTACTAGGATAGTTAGCAACTATTACGGAAAGTAGGCACTCCGATTTAGGAACTATTTCCCATTCCTCTTCCCATATCCTACTCTTCCGTACTCTAGCAAAACAATTAACAATTCAGTCCTAACAGGTACCCATCAACAAGCCGTCTATGCCACCGAAGACTGTTCACCTACCAGACACGTCGCCGGTTGCTCACTTTGTGCCTACCCCGAAATCTGTAAGTTTAGAATAATGTCATGGTGCTTCGTAAGATGATATTTGATTTGTAACCAACTGATTCACCACTAGCTTTGACCATTTTGCAATCATCTAACAAAATTTCCACCAATGTACATTTTGTGGCGACAAATAGCTCCACCCCTGTTTGAGTGACTAGATCCTTTAGAAACTAAATTAGTGTTCAGTTCCATGAGTATCGAGTGCTGAGAGAGTTATCAGATATTATGAAGGTTAGGTCTCCCGGTTTACAATATTACTATAATTGTCGTGTATATCCGAGGCAGACACTCTTATAAGAGTAAATTGTCTACCTTGTAGATTTGCTTAGATGCCCTTCTCCTTTTCTTGTTCTGCTAACACGATCACTTACCATCACCTATGGTAAATAAGTCCTCCATCTTCATTCGTTATTGGCTTATAAAAAATGTAAATGATAATAAATTATTTAGCAACTCAAAAAGGGAATTACCCCTTATGGGTTTCCATAAGGTGTCCACAAAAACCCCACTCCCGTGACCTTACACTTATATATCGAACCTGGTGTAGATAGTATTATTAATATGTATTATTAATATGTACCCAACTAAATTTGATTGGTTGGCCATCTCTGTAGGTTGCTACATATGCTGTACACTGCCCACCAGCTTCATTCTCCATCGGAATGACGCAGGAGGAGCTTGATGCCATTCAGCGCATGGCAAGTGAACAGTTATCTAATTTAGAGGTGGAAGGTATCCAACCAGACCAACGTCTCCCACTCAACGGTATGTTCTCTAATGCTCTATCGTCGATTGGTCTCAACTTCCTCATCCGTACAATACTATATATGGATGATAATTTTAATAGGCATTATCAGGAACAGCCGCTATCAGAGCACACAAATTCAGTACTCTCTTACTTAGGACGTTGACACCCACGTAAGTTCACTGCTGACTATATAAGATACATATACGCGTACCACCATAGTACATGTTATCAGCTAATTAGTATTGTAATGGTTGATTACCTTTGGTACCGCTAATCAAATTACAATGGGCGACATTGTTTCCATGGGAACTCGCTGGAAGCAACTTACACCCCCGATTAGTAACCCCTCCCCCCTATAAAAATTGAACATGATATCCGGAGTCACCAAGTATTTAGATGTTGCATTTGCTTCCGTTACAGGTACTTGACGCTATAATACACATCTACACATCAAAGCTAAGCCAACAATGCCATGAAGCTCCTTTAATCACCATATTTTTCATGGACACGTCTATTCTCGTGGTATTACTGGATTTCAAAAAAAAATTCACCCGAACAGCTCTAAAAGATAGACAAAAGCTAAAATATCCAATTACGGCCTGCCGCCACTGCCGCCATAGTCCAGCAAAGATTATGGGTTGGTGTCTGTCTCAACACTGTCGAAAATGATGTTTCCGTCCTTCACTGCACCACTCAAGCCTGCCCGGGGAGCTACTAATCGCAGAGTTGTCTCCTATTGCCAGTATGGCGCCGTACATTCTCAAAAATAGCAAATCATCAAATGTAACAACCTCTTTCAAGCCATACTCCATTTCTAGGTTGGCTGGCATTCCACAGCACACCGTGCTTGACACCGGTATAAATACAGCACTTCTCATACACACCCATGCATTTAATGGGCTTGACGCTTGCCAAGTGCTGACGGAGGATTCATTGGAAGCTGAAGCTAAGCAGTTGGCCATCACCGTGTACGAGGAACTCGTCAGTCCTCTTTGATCTGTTCGTGCGCTTGCCATATGTAATAAATAGACCTCTTTCTTATTTTCTCCTCACGTAGTTCTCCCACTATGTACCTGATACCAAACTATTAGCTGTATTTCTACCAGCTCCTCACAAATAGTCTGCTACGTGGTCTTCTAATCGGATTTGCATGATAACTTAGCTCATCAGCCGTTTGTGTGTTCCACTAACAATATTAGTATCTGATACATGTTATGGTATCTGCTACTTAGTCGTAACAACACCCACTAAGATAATCTAACATTGGCTTTTGCCCACCCAAACAGCTCAACTCCAAACTAAGCGACCTCTTCAAGACTTATGAAATTTTCTTTTCCCCACCTCTAACCAACTCAAACTAAGCTATCACTTTAAAACAACATTATACAACTACCGTTTTGAAGTCGAATTAGAGCAACGAAAACACATTAAACCAACCTTCATTTACACAATAACATCCGACACCATACAAGCAACGCATGATCGGTCATATTTAACAGTAGACCAGACCAGACCGTCATATCCAATATTAAACACACACTGTACATTCATAATTTATACAATAGAAATGGCAGTCTTATTCAACTCCATGCAATCTTTTACACATAAACCACTGTGTAGAGTCACTTTGGGGTCCAGGTAGCATACTATATACCATCCCAAGAAGGCGAGCACATTGTCCCCCCCCCCCCNACAACCTCGTTCTCCTTGCCCCTTCTAACATGTCTTTCCCTTATTTATATATGTCTTTTGCAGGTGGCGCGGTTGTGTCCTGCTCCCCCGCATCTGCTACACTTCGTTGTCTCTTCAGAGATGATGCCTAATAAAAGTGCAACATTGTGTATCAGATACCTATAACTTTAACGACCTACTAAGTTTTGTACCGACCATAATTTAAATTAGACTATCCAAACAATACCTTAAACTCTCCGCGTGAAAGAAACCTCTTCTTACGAGGTCGCCCAGGAGGGCGTCTGGTGCTAGGTGGGAAAAGATTCAACTTAGCTAGGTCGTCTGTCGGCTCACCTTGCCCTTCTATTACAGGTACTGGGTTTATACTCCCCTCGTACGCGCCCACCACGTTTCCTTCAAATACTCCGTCGTTGCAAGTGCCTCTACGTTAGCATTTCCAGCGACCACACCCGCCACGGCATGCGCACAAGGAATCTCTAACATTTGAAATTCTCTACAGCTGCATTATCTGTTCTCCAGATCAAGCCGGAAAACATCTCCATCCTTATTTCTGACCTCAAACTCATTCGCTCTTATATTAGCAACAAGAAACTCAGTTGATTTTTCAAAGTTAAGATGCTGGATCCTTCTCATAAGCGGGCCAGGCGACCTGCGCGCACCTTCACGCCTGATTGCGAACCACATCATAAGGGTTGATCTAATGTACTCAACCAGCAGAATTATAGGGAACTCTCTAGCCATGGCTAGTGCAGCATTAAGGGACTCGGCGATATTGCTTGTCATCACATTGTACCTTGCTCCACAGAAGTGTGATCTAGTCCACTGTCTGAACCCTATCTTTGTTAGTTACTCGGCCCAAACTGCATCAACCCTCTTGAGCTCATTGAATTGCGCATAAAACTCGGTCATATTAAACGCTCTTGCTGCTTTAGAGACTAAGTACCCAATGTTTCGCTTCTTGAACATTGTCTGGATGTTCCTCTGCAGATGCACAACACACACTCCATGTATGGCTCTTGGATACACCTGCAGTTGGATGCAAGTAACCGTAATGACTAACATATAAATTAGATAGGTAGAAAAACAAGTACTGAAAAACAATCACCCGTCACATATATACTAAATGTTATCGGTTACAATAGTAGTTAACTATTACCTTCTGGATGGCACTATATATGCTTCCATGTCTGTCTGTCACAAAGAATAATTCAGGGCTATCTTCCACAACAGCCAATAGTTTTTCAAGAAACCAGCCCCAGGAACCATCGTTCTCTCCATCAACGATGCCAAACCGATTGAGAACATTTGGTAATTCCTGTCTTGACAACTCGCTGTCAGTAAGCACCCGCCATATTTACCTTTGAGGTGTGTCCCATCTAACACAATAACCTTCCGCATACTTGGGAACCCACTGATGCATGCTCCAATCGCGAAAAACGAGATTTAAACCTCTGCCCTACACCAACCTCAATCGAAGTCTCCAGGTGGACAATAGTCCCAGGATTTGCTATCACCAACTGCTGTAGATACGATGGCAGTAGACGATATGAATCACCAGCAGCACCTTTGCTGAGCTTTAGAGTTGATTCTCTAGAGCGCCAAGCCTTCCAATATGTGATTGGGACGTTGTGATCATCACGCATTATATCTCTCAGAACACCAGGTGTATGCCCACGGCCGCGCCTTGCATACTTGGAACGCATTATATCAGCAATGAGTTTTTAGCTAGCATGTTTCTTAATGGCATCCCTCTCAGTCACATTACATCGGTGCTCTAGGTTCGCCTTGCGTAGTTCATACCAGTCAGCACCTTTCACCCTAGCAGCATAAACCCTCCACTTGCAATCACCACCATTGCATTCGAGAACCATTTTTTCAGGTTCCGATCGTTTGCACCGGAAGTGAAACTTGTTGGCAATTGCATACATCACCATATGATGCTTAAAGGTAGAACGATCAATAAACAGCTGGCCAACAAATACACCATATGTTGTGCATTTCCGGGTACCTAACGCACGTAACATTACATTACTAAACTTGTCGACCAAATTGAGCAGTGTTCAGACTTTACATAATTAAACGACCACTGATATTATAAACGTTTTAGCATACTCTGTAGTGGTGGCGTGTCGTTGGAATCATCATCCGGACCTAGATCATTAGCCGGATGAGCATCCATTTCTGGTCCGCAGCCCAGGCTTAGTCCAAGATTTGGTTTCCTAGCTCTGCTCGAGGCTTGTTTTGCGGAGCTTCCCTCGCCAATCTTCTCCTTCCCTTTATATGAAGCTAGTGGGGGAAGTGGATCAGGGGGCAGAGGAACATTCAGTCCTAACCACATAACATTCATACACAGTTTCAGTGGAAAACGCATATAAGATCAAAACGAACAATTTAACATTATCAGAAGCGAAAATTATTCATATTGTACCTTCATACTGTATGGTGTCATCATCTCCCTCTCGAAGGCGTATTATTCCTTCAGTTTGCAAGGCATCTCCCACCATGATTGGTACACCAAAAGAGTTGTTGGAAGTCTTATCATCATCGCTTATATGTATGTACTGGTTATCCCGAGTTAGTACCTGTGTTACTGCTCTAGCTGTATTTCTCAGAATATCCATTTCTTTGTCACTTCATATCTCCAGTAACACATTTTAACTACACGGAAACCAACCCCGTGGAAGTCCATCTGCAGATTCAACGTTGTTTACAATTTGCGATCTATAGTTACTGCGGGAAGCGTGTTATGTAGGATGTGTGCCGTAATTAGTAATACCTGGCAGAAGAGAAACAGTAGAACTTTTACACCCAGGGCTCGACCTTGGAACGTCTCTTAAGGTGTAGGGGTGCTTACTAAGCCAGTTTGTAACCTTACGCACACCTTCCATTTCTTCACCACTATCCCACATGTTTGTCTTATAAGTATCTCCATTCACCTGCCCCACAACATTACTTTCTGCTATATGTACAGGGTTTATGTTCCCACCGGGAGCTGAATTTGAAATTTGTCCACTATTCTGGTTAGATGCATTTCCATCCTCCGTGGTATTGGTTAGATCTACAAATTGAGCAGCTGCTGATCCAAACCAATCTAGGGGGCATGTGTCTGCGAAAGATTTTTTAACAATATGTTAAAGGTTCGCAATGCTGTTTCCTGAATATGTTAACTACTACAAATTTATTTAACATTAAACTATCCTAGTACTTGGGTTAGAGGAATGTTGGACGTTTGTGGCTTCAATTCTCTGCCCATTACTTGGGTCAGATACGTTGGCCGTCCTGCTTACGTTCTCATCTCCCCAGTCTGGATAATGTTAGTGGTTTCAAATGTGTTGTTTGATCCCCTGTATTTTGTAAATCAAATATCACTACGACCTAAAGATATAGGAAATCCACATTCAACATATTGTAAATTATATCAAACTCTTACCAAACCCAAGCGTCAGTTGAGTATCAGCCCTAAAGCGTCTCTGCTGAATATTGCGAGTTTCGTAATCTGTAGGAGTTGTGGAATTGTTTCTGATAAGCGACAGTTTGTCTCCTCGAATACTCTACGCATAGAATCCTCGCTTACAGGATCCAGGCCTTGGGACATCAACTCTTCCCAAAAAACATGGCCTGCGTCAGAACCACCCAAAATAGAATCGTGATAGCCTGGGGCATGGTAGCTACCAGAAATGTTAGTACGGTAAGGTAAAGGTGTATCCACTGCAGATCGATGTTGAGCTCCCCATTCTCCGGTAGAGCCTTCACCGCCGGAGTAGCACGAGCTTTTCTAGAATCGGTAGCGGTCGACGGCGTATGCACCCAACGTCACATATCTCACCATATGAGGACAGTCTAGCCTAAGGGCCATGAATAATTGGACGTCAGAACTATCTCGTATGTCAACCGGCGGATATGTTAGATCGTTTGGGAGACTCATCAACTCCAAAAATTGATAGGTTATGGCGACGCTCTTTCGGGATGAACACCATATCTCGACCGCACTAGGTTTACGAGAGATGAAAAAGATTGATTCTCTTCAACTGCCACACCATAGCTTATTTCTCTCGGATCTGGGTCGAAAGTCCACTCCCAAGACCAAGATTTGTTCCAGATACCAGGTATCAGTCTTATGACCAGACCCATTCACTGCAGCAAAGGACGGTTGTTCTAAAATGAGATTCTAATATACGAAATCCAATATGTAATATTTCTACTAGGGACCAATCTTTTTGATAGCATGCAACATTGAGAGTGTAACTGACTTTCTACCAAAAAAATCACAAAGAATGAAAGAACAAGTACTTTAGTATTGAAAGCGACTAAACAACCACAAGAACTAACCTATTAACATGAAGTTATCTATTCTTGGTCAGGACCAAAAAGAGAAATTTCAGAACCTTCTCTTACTCTCTTAACTTAGAATTTGTACCTTACTACCTAAAATGGAAACGAGTAACTCCTCTTATAGAGAATCCCAAACAACCTATCAAATACTTACGTTCCTACACCGATACACGAAGTCACATCTTAGAAATTCTGTGTATCAGCTGCATTAAATGCACCTTCGATTTGCACAATTATTTGTGGCTGGGAAGAGTCCACATCTTACCTACATAAGCAGTAAGATGATATGCTATCTTAAGTTGACGAATTCAGATATACTCAAGATACGCGAAAGTGACATTCTGTCTACTAAAAGGATTAAACAGATTTTACACTTATCTGTAACCAACAGTGACGCTGTTGGATTATACTGTTCAGGGTATATCACTAATTTATCTTGCGGTGTGTATATTGGTGCAAATAACTCCAAAAAGGAACCCCATAAGACTTTTAAGTTTTCAACTGGAAAAAAATGAGTCAACTCCTTTTTCTCTTTAAAATAACTATTAACTGTGAAATCACGTTGCAATCAAGATAGAGTCCTAGTTGATATGTTGGGATTTTGACCTCCACTAACTTTAGTATCTAATTACTTTCTAGAGTTTTTGAGTATATTTCAGGTGATTTTAGGTGCTTAAAGAGCTGCTAATGGAGTTTGGAGCATTTGGAACATTTGGAACATAAAAGAACCAAAATTGAAGAAAATAAGAAAAATCCTGCAAAGTATCACCAACTCCATCTGAGGAGCATCTGCTCACGATTCTCAGCTACTAGCGAGCACCTGCTCCGCGTCTCCAGAGAAAATAAAGGAAGGTTGATTTAACCTAATCCTAATTTTGAAAGAAGAGGGAGCAGCCGCCAGCTATCATCCGATATATATACTCTACCTAGTCTTAGGTTTTTATAGACTTTTACTTTTGCTTTTAGCTAAAAGACAACTTAGAGCTTTCTACTTGTAAGGGAGAAGATCTCTACTACATTCTGAGAAGATTTCTGAACCTTATTACTTCTATTTTTAAATATCGATGCAGTCTTATTATTCTATTGCTTTGTTTCTTTCATCTTTATTTATGTCTGAGTAGATCTCTTAGTTAGGTTAAGGTTTTCAAACGAATTCATGAGCTAGGGTTAAACACAAATAGGTTATCCAAAATCGATTGTCTTCATCTTTGTTACTCTTATTGCTTGAACCGATTTGGCCTATCTGTTCCTGATCTTAGGTTTATCTAGACAGCGAGAGTTTCTAGGTTGCTAGAAGAAACTTTGATGAGCAATTTGTTCTATGCCTGCGAGAGTAGATGTGTAGGAGAATTGTGAACCGATCAAACCCATTCGTTAAGGCTTGTCTGCAATTCCTAATACCATCGAGAGTTAGGATTTTTAGGTCGCTAGATAAAGTTATTGGTATCACGAGAGTGAATTGATATTATATTTACGTTTGAAATCTAGACGTGTTCTTATTAATTGCCTGAATAGTTGTTTGATATTTTGCTCTGAATCTCCTGTGAATTGCCTTGACATAACGCTTTCTTATTATTGTTAAAACCAATTTTCTTTCATTACTTGCTAGTCACGATTTCGAACCAACCTCATATTGAATCTCTTAGCTCTTTATTTAGCTCATTAAACCATAGTGTAAGCTTGATCTTCGTGGGATCCACCCTAAGTAATACTACGATTTGTTGTGCACTTGCAGTAGGTAATAGGGTTTAAAACTCGTGTATCAAGTTTTTGGCACCGTTGCCGGGGATCAAATATTTACCTTTGGTTTATGGCTAATTCATTAGACTAAGAACCCTACTAAACTCGTTTTCGATCTTCCTTCTTCTCTGTGTTTCAGGTGTATGACCAGGAGCACAAGGAGCAGAAATAACAATGATCTAGTCAACTTGTCTAACGACAAACTAGCTTGACGAGAACGAGAGTACAGGCAGAGACGCAACACCCCTGTTCCGGAACCAGATACAACTGACACCGCCTCTACAGAGATGGGTGACCAGAACGACATGGCAGCTCAGCTACAACTTCTTCAAACAGCTATGGAGCAGATGCGCTTGCAGCAAGAAAGGCAGCTCGTGCAGCAGCCAGCTTTCGGAGACAAAGATGCGGCACACGCTTACTACCAAGACCGATCCGCAATTGTCACCTCGATCATTCAGAGGCAAGATTACAAGATTAAGCCTCAGATGATTGCACTCGTGAAGCAGCATCTCTTCCATGGTCTGCCTGCCGAAATTCCGATGGATCACATCGAGAATTTCGAGGAGATCTGTAGCATAACCGGATCTAATGGTGTGCCTCCAGATTTCTTGAAGTACACGCTTTTCCCCTTCTCTCTTGCGGGAAAAGCATCACGGTGGTTAAAGTCTTTACCACCAGGCTCTCCTGCGACTTGGGCTGATGCGCGAGCAGCCTTTTTGGAACAATTCTACACCAAGTCCAAAACCGCAGCCTTGAGAAGCAAAATTTCTTCTTTCGAACAACTCTCTGGCGAATCCTTCAACAAAGCATGGGAGCGGTTCAAGGAGTACAAGTGCGAATGCCCTCACCACGGGTTTAGCGACGAGCAGCTGGTCAGTACTTTCTATGATGGAGTAGAATGGTATTACAGAAACGCTCTGAACGCAGCCAGTAATGGAGATTTATACACCAAATCTAAGGAAGCAGCTCTGGAGTTGATCGAAAACCTTGCCGCCAGTTCTAGCAACAAGAGTCCAGAGTACGACAGGAAAAAGGTCAACAATGTGGAGTCCAAGAAGATTGACAAGCTCACGGCCAAGGTGAACCTTTTGTTATAGGGAAACCAGAAGTCAGTTCACTTTGTGGATGAAAACGGAGACGTACCTCTCGCTCAAGCCTTCAAGGAAGAAACTGGTGATGATCAGATAGAGGTCAACTATGTTAATGGACAAGGATTTGGGCAGAACCAAGGATTCAATTCCCAAGGATTCAACACTCATCCGAATCTGTCCTATAGAAGCACTAATGTGGAGAATCCTCAGTATCAGGTCTATCATAAGCAAGGGAACCAACCTCAAACTGGTTTCCAAAGAGGCTACTCCAACAACTACTAAGGTCAGAACATGCCGTTTGTTCCGAATCAGAACCGATTCCAAGGAGGCACTCAGGTGAGACAACCCTATAACAACTTGCAACCTCAGCAATTCCAAAACTCGCAACCTTCTTCTTTAGCAACCGGCTCCCAAGACGAGCTGAAGAACATGATGCAACAACTTATGGCTAGTCATTAGAAGGCAGTTGCTGAGATCAACTCCAAGGTCGACACAATGTATGTCGATCTTAATGGGAAATATGAGGTTGTGTGGACACACATGAAGCAGCTCGACATTCAGATTGCATAGACCACTGAATCAATCAAAAGGACACCAGGAACTCTACCTGGAAAAGTTGAAGCACCTCGGAAGGAGTTTGTCAACGCCATTGAATTGAGAAGCGTAAAGCAATTGAGCTTGGCAGCAACTTCAGGATCGGCGAAAGGGAAGGAGACAGCCTCAGAACACGTGCTCCCACCCAACGAGCACCTGCTCCATGGACATCAGGATGGCCGCAGGCCAAGCTGGAAGGTCGAGTTTACCTTTCGATATTCTGGATGACGACATGACGGAGCACCCCGATTGCTCATCAGAGCAGGTGCTCCGCAAAGATACACCTTCCTCATCCACCCTGAAACCCACAACGACTCCAGAAAGGATATACAAACCTAAGGTCCCTTGCCCTGTGCCACCTAAAAAGTCTCGCAAGGACCTGGAGGATGCAAAGTGCAGCGAGATGCTAAAGGACCTAACCGTGAAGCTGCCTCTCACAGATGCTGTTCAGATGATACCGGCTCTCAAACGGTACATGAAAACTTTAGTTTCTAGAAAAATCACTGAAGAGGAAAAGGTGATGACAATCTCGAAGGAGTGCAGTGCTGTCCTTCAAAACAAGGTGTTGAAAAAGAGAGGTGATCGTGGGCGATTTGTTCTATCTGTCACGATCGGCCCCATGACCTTCGCATGCTCCCTATGCGATCTCGGATCCAGCGTGAACCTCATGCCCTATTCAGTGGCCAAGCGTCTAGGGTTCACGAAGTTTAAACCCACACAGATTAGCTTGGTTTTTGCCGATAGACCGACCAAGCTTCCCAAGGAAGTTTTGGAGGACATTTATGTGCGAATTGGAAATGCACTGATTCCGGCTGACTTTGTGGTTCTAGAACTCGAGGAGGAACCCACAGGCCCTCTTATTTTGGACCGACCATTCCTACGCACAGCTAGTGCAATAATCGACGTCAAAAACGGGGTGATTGATCTTCAGCTAGGTGATATGGTGATGACATTCGAGATTGACAAGTTGCTGAAGAAGCCTATGCTGGATGGACATACTTTCAGTGTGGAAGGGGTAGACGACGTCTATAATAAGGCAGCCGAAGAAATCCTCTGCCCAGATCCTCTTGAAACTGCCTTGACTTTAGCTGAAAGAGACCACGGTTTCCTGAGTGAAGACGGTGACAGCTTTGTCAAGATGCTCGACTCAAGCCGGCGCATGGAACAGATGGTAGCATACATGAGTCTGGACGATGAGGAGAAATCGGCAGAAGCAGATGGAGCACCCACTCAAATTCCGCAAGCACCTGCTCCACCCCTTGACCCAATCAACAGCCCCTGGAGCGAGTTGAAGGCTCCAAAATTGGAACTTAAAACTCTACCAGCCGGGCTCAGGTATACATTTCTTGGAACAAACTCTACCTACCCTGTGATCATAAATGCCGACTTGAACAATATAGAAGTAGCCTTGCTCTTATGTGAACTTAGGAAGTATAGAAAGGCTATGGGCTACTCGCTTGCTGATATACCCAGAATCTTTCCTGATCTTTGCATGCATAGGATACATCTAGAAGATGAATCTATGAGTTCTATAGAACATCAGAGGAGGTTAAACCCAAATCTAAAAGATGTTGTAAAGAAGGAGATAATGAAACTTCTAGAAGCTGGGATGATTTATGCTATTTCTGATAGTACTTGGGTTAGTCCTGTTCATGTAGTCCCTAAGAAACGGGGAATCACTGTCATTAAAAACGATAGGGATGAGCTGATACCGACTAGAACTATAACTGGCCATAGGATGTGCATAGATTACATAAAGCTTAATGCCGCAACTCGCAAAGATCATTTCCCACTCCCTTTTATCGATCAGATGATTGAAAGACTTGCTAACCATCCATACTATTGCTTTTTAGATGGTTACTCAGGTTTCTTTCAAATACCTATCCACCCGGACGATCAAGAGAAGACAACATTCACATGTCCCTACAGCACTTTCGCTTACCGACGCATGCCATTTGACTTGTGCAATGCCCCAGCAACCTTCCAGCGATGCATGATGTCCATTTTTACCGACCTAATCGAAGACATCATGGAGGTGTTCATGGACGACTTCTCGGTGTATGGGAGCTCTTTCTCTGACTGTTTGTCTAATCTGTGCAGGGTACTCAAGCGATGCGAGGAAAAACACCTGGTTCTGAATTGGGAGAAGTGTCACTTCATGGTTAGGAACGGGATTGTGCTCGGGCATCGTATTTCAGAGGATTGAATCGAAGTGGACAAGGCTAAGATTGAGGTCATGATGACCTTACAACCGCCTACTTCAGTCAAAGAAATCTGTAGCTTCTTAGGCCATGCCAGTTTCTACAGGCGCTTCATCGAAGATTTCTCCAAGATCGCAAGGCCTCTCACATGCCTTCTCTGTAAGGAAGTGAAGTTCGAGTTCGATGGTGCATGCCTCGAAGCTTTCCATACGATCAAGGGAGCCCTCATCAGTGCACCCATTGTACAACCACCAGATTGGAGCCTACATTTCGATGGTAATGACGGATGCCAGTGACAACGCCATAGGTGCTGTTCTCGGCCAAAGGAAGGATAAGAAACTGCATGTCATCTACTATGCCAGCCGAACTCTGGATGAGGCTCAGTGCAAGTATGCTACCACCGAAAAAGAACTTCTAGCCATTGTCTTTGCTTTTGAGAAGTTCTGATCCTACCTTGTTGGCTCTAAGGTTATCATGCACACTGATCACACGGCATTCAAGTAATTACTGACCAAGAAAGATGCTAAACCGCGACTCCTTCGATGGATTCTTCTTCTCCAAGATTTCGATCTCGAAACCAAGGATAAGAAGGGGATAGACAATGGATCTGCCGACCATTTGTCCAGAATGAAGATTGACGAAGCACTCCCTCTTGATGACAGTCTCCCTGAAGAGCAGATATATTCGGTGGGCGTTTACCAGATCGAGGAAGCACGTGCTCCCACCCAGCGAGCACCTTCTCAGCCCGAATCCTACTACCAGCTCGAAAGCGACCAACCACCTCATTTTCCCTGGTTTGCAGAAATTGCAAATTACTTGGCAGCTGATCTAGAACCGCGCAACTTTATGGGCTACAAAAGGAAGAAGTTCCTAAAGGATATTCGGTACTACTTCTGGGATGAGCCATACCTCTATAAACATTGTTCAGATGGAGTATTCCGGAGATGTGTAACTGAAGAGGAGATCCCGGAAATCTTGTTTCACTGCCACAGTTCCTCCTATGCTGGTCATTTCGCCACATTCAAAATGGTTTCAAAGGTCCTACAAACCGGATACTGGTGGCCAACAATGTTCAAGGATGCTCAGCGTTTCGTCTTCGGATGTGATTCATGCCAGCGACAGGGCAACATCAGCAAGCGCAATGAAATGCCATAGAACTTCATTCTTGAAGTCGAAGTGTTTAACGTCTGGGGGATCGATTTCATGGGCTCATTCCCTTCTTCTTGTGGGAACGAGTACATACTCGTAGCTGTGGATTATGTGTCCAAGTGGGTTGAGGCTCTTGCAAGTCCTATCAATGACGCACGCGTGGTGATCAAGATGTTCAAGTCCATCATCTTTCCTCGGTTTGGTGTGCCGCGTATTGTTATCAGTGATGGAGGCTCTCACTTCATCAACAAGATCTTCGAAACTCTGCTGCGCAAGAACGGTGTTAAGCACAAAGTCGCCACCCCTTATCATCCGCAAAAGAGTAGGCAAGTCGAGGTATCCAACCGAGAAATCAAGAGCATACTACAGAAGACTGTGGGGACAACTCGCAAGGATTGGGCCTCCAAGCTAGATGATGCTCTATGGGCGTACCGGACAGCCTACAAAACGCCACTTGGAACCACTCCATTCTACCTCGTCTACGGCAAAGCCTGTCATCTCCCTGTTGAGCTGGAATTCAAAGCAGCCTGGGCAGTCAAGCTGCTCAACTATGACATCAAACCAGCTTCCGAGAGGCGTATGATGCAGCTACACGAACTTCAGGAGATTAGGCATCTCGCCTATGAGAGCTCCAAAATTTACAAGGAACACACCAAGGCATATCACGACAAGCGCATCCTGGCTCGCAGCTTTGCTCCTAATGACCAAGTCCTGCTTTTCAATTCTCGTCGGAAGCTTTTTCCTGGGAAGTTACGTTCATGATGGTCTAGACCTTTCACCATCAAGGAGGTTCGGCAATATGGAGCAGTTGTCTTGCTCAACACCAATGGAGAAGAGTTCGTGGTAAATGGATAGCGACTGAAGCCTTATCTGGCTGACACACAACTCGGAGATGGGGAAGAATTTCCCTTGACCGAACCTCCCCAAGCTTGATCAGCTTACCGAGTCAAGCTAGCGACTTAAACCAAGCGCTGAGTGGGAGGAAACCCACTGGTATGTGTAAATATTTCTTTTTATTCCCCTTTTCTACTAATTTTTGGTTTTGGTTTTCTCTGTTTCAGATTAAAAAAAAAAAAAAAGGGAGAGATAAGTTCGATAGATTTCGAAATCACATAGCCAGCAGAATCCAGAAAAGGAATCACTTGAAGTCAGAACTTTTTGGATATTCATACGGAGCACCTGCTCCGATCCAGCAGCACCTGCTCGGCCAGGTAAGTTTTCCCGGGATTTTTCAAAAGCAGTTTTAAAATAAACCACCCACGATTTTAAAGCCCGCGTTTTTCGAGCCCACCATGTTTTAAAAACGAAACCCTGGCTGTTTTCCTTCTCTCTCCTTATTTATTCTTTTGTTTTTCTTTTTCTTTTCTCCTCTTTTCTTTTATGTTTCTTCTCTCTTCCTTCTTCTTCCCCTCTCCTTCGCCAATTTCGAAAACTCACACTCACCACAGGTTTTTCAATTCTTCACCGATTTCGAAAATCTTTGGCTCGATTTTGTGTAGTTTTTCTCCCTCATTCTGAAGAGCATTTTAGCAAAATGGGTACTTTTTAAGTTTCTCTTTGCTTTTGG
>OVBB01000566.1:7783-21486 GCA_900406415.1 Isatis lusitanica
CGAAATGTTTGAAGTACATCTACAACGCAATCACAAGCTTCCTGGTCTGTAGATGAGAACAAGCGACAGAGGTTAGAACTTAGAACCAACACACGCATAAGTATAATCCAGTTTGACTTAATGCTTTTACCTGGAATATCAATAAGACGGTGGACTTCTTCAGTGCTCAGACCTTGGTCACCAGCCTTCTGAAGGGCATTGGCAACGGTTTCAAACACACCAGGGCTAAATAAACTCACTTCCTCGCCTGCAGACTTGGCCATAATAACACTAGCATAACTGGCCATCGCTTGCCATGGGGAATCACCTAGACTTCCTGGTATGACGGTAGCAACAGTAGAGTTGAAAAGTTCCTTCATATCATCAGATTCACAGCCAGTATTCATTTCTCCCGGGTTGAAGTGTAGTTCACCAGTGCGAGAGTCATTGTCTTTAAACAAATCTATTGCGTTAGCTGTTGGTAGAGTTTCACGACGAACAGATACTGTTATACCAGGGAAACCCTTTTCCCTCCGGAAGTTGATTTCACCTTCGCCGAGTAGCTTTGATTTCTTAGCACTATCAGGTTCGGATTCTTCTATCTCATCAGCTCTACGTTTTACACCTCTTCGATCTCCGGGCTCTCCAACACCTTCTTCGGGCAAGGATACAGACATCGACAGTTCCCCCGAAGAAACCAGTGAAAAGAAATTTAAAACATCGCCACATTGCAAGTCAGAAGTAAGAGCGACTTCCCCAGCCATCAGGTCTCTTTCATGTTCGAGAAGCCACCTGGAGAACTTGGCTGCTCTTGTCCCANCACAAATGGCTGTCCACCACTGCCACCAACCTGGAACGTATTAATAAAAACAATGACCTTCAGTTTTCTTTTACATTTAGAAATATGAAGGTGAAAAAATCAAGGTGTTTCTTATTCACCAGCTCATCCAAACATCAAGTATGGTTTGACAGCAAAATCAAACCCACAAAAGAAGCATATAACATAGACCTTAACATGGACACTCATATGCCTCTTCATAAAATCGAGTAGCATATAATAAAAGCCAGCAATTCTAATTTTCCAACAGGAAAGTCATAGGAAGTTTTACCAGGAACTTTTTGTCACGGAGGTAGCTATAGGCTGTAAACAGGTCTCTCTCTGAATATCGTCGTAAGGTATCTTCCAGCAGATTTGGCATACCAGGTGCAGTGGGCATGCTCAGAAAGACAAGCTTTAACAGCTCTACAGCAGTAGAAACTGCCAGACTTTTCCTTACTTGTATACTGCCATTGTCGTTTCCATCTAAAGGGCTAAAAGTTTGATGAAGACGATAGTGTCCAGATCGCCGAGATGTATCTTTAACTTGATCCACAGAAGGATTTTGAATCTCCTCTGAGTGAATTGCAGGTGCAACCGTTTCACTCCCCTGCAAGTTCATAATTTTAGTTTTATCATAAATTGCCAAAGAAACGAAGAAACATTGAAATTAAGACCTTCCGAGGGTGAATGAGAGTACATGGTTCCAGTAACTTAGTATATAAAGAGTTGTAGCAATAAAGTAAAGCATCAAAGTGAGGCGAAGCAATTGTAAGGATGGTGTAAAACAAAAGAAGAGCAAGCAAAAAGTATGCACCTCATCAACTATATCTCTGTTTGACCATTCCCGAGAGCCAGGTTTCGTCCGTTTAGGGGCCACCAGTTTAGCCATCTTCTTGAGCTCAATAATATCATTGAAGGCTTGACCTATGCTCTTTTCACTGAAGTCATCCCATTTTTCATCATCAGAAAAAATATCGTTACCATGCTCAACACAACCAAAATCCGTTCTAACAAGAACATGTGAACTGCTGCTCTCCGGCAAACACTTCTGTTTCGTCTCTAGATGTTTGGCATAGCGCTCACTGAGTATATTGCAAAGCCTCAAGACCGCCTTCCGAAATTTATCATTCTTCATTAATATTTGAGTCCGTCGCTTGCAAGCTAAAGGAGGTGCGGGCAGTCCACGAACTGAAGCCCAGTTTACTCCATGGAATTTTGCCCCCAGAGCTGCGCGGTGTCT
The DNA here is from genome assembly GCA_900406415.1 of Isatis lusitanica. Classification (NCBI taxonomy): domain Eukaryota; kingdom Viridiplantae; phylum Streptophyta; class Magnoliopsida; order Brassicales; family Brassicaceae; genus Isatis; species Isatis lusitanica. The sequence goes on from OVBB01000566.1 coordinate 9,823, forward strand.
AACATATTGACTCAACAATTTCCTGACAAGACAATATTTGTGTCAGTGGTGTAACCCAATGAGATATAGTACCCTATTTTAGACAGGAGAATGTCTAAAGAATGAATTAATGAACACCCAATCATATGGAATTAAANAAACCAACATTACAATGGACTTTTACAACAAGAACGAGTTGATATACTACTGAATTTTCATTGGATGTGTCAAGCTTACCTGTCCGCCTCATCTGTCCATGAAAATCTTTGTGCGGGAGTTGATGCGGTCTTTGAACTTGCATACCGGTTGATTACAGAAGAACACTGGCCTTCATCTTCGCTAGGATCCCTTATCTCTGCATTTTCTTGCTGATTGTGCTCCTGATGCATTGACATGGGGGTTTGGTCTTCTTGTAACGTGTTTGGAATACTCTCACTGTTTGAGGCATCAATGGCATCTGAATTTAGAACCTTCTGTCCATCTACTATTTTGGAGCTGACACCTTTTCCAGTAGTCTTTACGGAAGTTGCTCTTTTTCTTTTCCCAGAAGATGGAGAAGGGCTACTTTCTACAGCGTGATTTTTACCTTTTGATTTTAATTTCACGCGTCTTGCACGCTTCGCATGATAGACATGCATAACCTGAAGTACGCAAAAAAATATAAGATACCTCACCCAAAAATCCAGAAGAAAAAAAAAGAACATCCCGGTCAGTTTTATTCCTGAACTCAAATAGCTTCAACCAGAAACATTCAAGAATCACGGTTCCCAGACGGCATGACCTCTAAGATCAAAGACAATAAGGAAACTATCGGCAAAACTACCACCTGGTCTCAAATAACTAAGTTACCTAGACATTTTTAACAATTTATACATCCACGCACAAAACATATACCTGCTCCAAGGTCAGGTTCAGATCCTTAGCAATCTTCTCACACTCTTTGAATGAGAGTTTTTCCTTCTCATCGGTTGCAATACGCTGTAAGAGCATAGCCCGCTGTTCTGCTGTCATGACATGATCTGAGGCCCAAGAGCGAAAGCGGAAAACCTAAAAGAACTGACAGTTAGAAACTGTTTTCTACGTACATAACATAACATGCAGCTGAAAATAATGATCACGGGAGATATACGCACACGCACACATATCTTTTAAATAGGAAAATATACACTCAATTGTTGTTCTATATAATAAGACATGATATAAGAGATCAAGCTTATACCTCTTGAACAACTGAACCCGGAAATGCTTGCTTAGCAGCTCTGTGATCAGCAGCGGCATAGCAATATTCTAAAGTTAGCCAATACTCATCTACAGCATCTCTATTTGATAGAATAAAGTCATGCCGAATACGAGGACGAAAATCAAGAGACATGACACTTGGTGTAGCAGCAACAAACACAGGTTCTTCTATATAAGGCTTAAGCTCCATCGCATGTGTTAAATTGGCATACTTCTCTTCAATCTCATCGCGTCTGAGTCTATTACTTACCATCTGAATCAACTACAAAACAAAAATAGGCACAAGCAATAGAATTACTCATCTTTTGAACTGCACACTTTAATGAAATATGGTACTTGAGGTGCCATTTGACTATTAGTATTACCTTTAATCGGCGTAATATATCAATAAGCATTGATAATCTACCCGTCGCAAGGGTATCCATTAGAAGCTTATACTCTTCGCTAGGAAGCTCGGAAAGACGCATAACCTGTTTGCATTTCTTCATCATATCATCAGCTTTCTGAGTAGATCCAACAGCTTGTAAAAACAGTTCGAGTGGCATGGCTCTAAAAGCATCTTCAAGTGCAAACAGATTCTCAACTTTATGATTATGTGTAGAATAAAAGCCATTGTCCCAGCCAGGTAAGGAACTAAAATAGTCCCAAAGGAAACAGTGTAGGAGTTTCACACGAACCATCTTTGCAAGCACAAACCCATTGGCTCGCATGGCTCCTGATTTGCTAGCTCGTGCATCCAAATCCACATTACTTTGACCTCTCTGAATGTCATTCAATACCGGAATTGGCTCGTTGTTTTTTCTCTTCGTCAAGTTCTGGCCACGGAGTCCTAGTTCAAAAGACCTAATCCTATCGTGAATAACACCAAATTCTTCTGGAGTCAATCTTTGAACAGATGGATGCAAAACTATCACAGAGCTACGATTACGACCACAATTAGTTACATTTGGGACACTAACGGCCATGCATTCGCAGAGTCCTTCTTGTTGAAGCCTGTTAAGAAGTCTGTCAATGGTTTTCCTATCCACCTTGGAGCTCCTGTCTTTCTCAAGACTGAGAAGCCATTTGTGTAGCTCGGCTCTCAAAACAAACTTCTCCTCCTTTAACCAGCCACGAACGAAGAAACAATCAGTCAGTCGGAAGGGAAAAAGAAGAAAAAGTTATGGAAAAAAGAGAACAGTATGTACATTTAAGCGCTCAAGTATCCTCCGCTCTCTTAGAGCGTTTTCAACAGTGATAGGATATTGTTGATGCCCTTTTGGTTTAGCTGGCTTCGGTAGAACGAGATGGTTCATTTCTGACAAAGCTAAATCAGGGGACCCCATTGCAAGATCACCAACCTTATCACCGACCTCATGGAATGATTCTTGTAAGTTACGACAAGCAAGTACATCTTTTCTTGTGGCGTTAGATGGGGAACAATGGACAGCTCCTGAATTTCTTTCACAATCGGTTAACGTTGCAGGTGTAGCAAATTGGAGAGCTCCTGAGTTGCTTTCAGAATCAGTTAACCTTGCAGGTGTAGAAAAGTCAGCATCAGCAACTGCAAGACTGTGCTCGATGGAGGGCTGAGCCAATCCACTAGTACCTTGAGGTGTGCCAAAATCATTAACCGGTACATTATTTTCCCTGCTAATATTTTCAGCTTTATCAGGAAACACATCAGAAGACTCGGACCCAGCATTGCGAGAAGTCCAAACTCGAAATACTCTAGTCTTTTTGTGGCTTTCTGCCTGTAAATGCATACCGACTCTTGAACAGATACTATAAAGCCGAGAATANCATACCTGGTAAAAGTAATAATTACGAGTCTTTCAAGTAGGTAATTTTCTCAGAAAAACTGTAAGACAAACCCATCAAACGAGTTACCTCCATCACAGCCAGGCCTTTAGATCCTTCAGCATCAACCATATCATATATTTGATTGTCTATTGGAAGCTCCAAAGTTTGTTCTGTTTTTTGAATACTCCTTCCGAATTTCAGGAGTTGCTTTTTCCCGCAATAGGTAAAATCTTTTGCTGAGAATTTTTTCAACAAACGGAGGCATCGTTCAACCTACAAAAAGGACAATCCACATGGACAAACAGTCTTGAATTTCAAACAAAACAGAACAGAAATGCTAAAACAAAAAGCCAAATGGCAACCATCCCTAAGTAGAGAAATGCTGTCGGATAACGACATGAGATACAGATTATCTAGTTCACCTTATTGTTCACCACAGCATCAAACTCCTCTACTACATGAGCATCTGTCAATCGGCGACAAACCTGATCCCAAAACAAGATTCATTCAGTATATTCTATGCGAACATGGATTAAGTTGATTCAACCAAAAGAAAAATGTGTATATATATTACACTTCTCCAAGCTCTATGCCTTGAATGTGATCCCAGATAACCAAGCTCTTGCTTAACGTCTGAGACGACTAAAACCTACAAAACAAGAAAATGAGAATATGGAGCTAGAAAAATCCACTAAACAAGAATATAAGAAGATACTTTGCATTTACTAACCTTCTCGTTAGCTTCTTCAAGCTTATCACATATTGCCTGCATTGCCGGTAGAAAATCTTTGATAAGCGTATCCTCTTTTGCAATCTCAGACTGTAAACTATCTCCGGCATCATCAGTTGCCTCCAAAAAAGGATCCTCTTTACAGATTTCAACTCTCTGCTGAGAACCCAAAGGCTTGGAGTAACGACTCAAGTATATCATGTTGGTGCTAATGCACGAGGTGGTTTTCGAATCCCCTTCCCCATCAACTTCCTTTGTCCTCACAATCGCTGGTTGCCTAACAATCAAACCACGAGACTCGAGTTGCTTCATAATGTAAAAGAAGTTCCTCCCTTCGATACCAAACTCTTTCGCAAGTAGATTCTGTGCAACTCCATTGGATCTGCATCACAATCAGAACATCTTTAATAGAGTAAAACTACAAGAGAGAAGTACTTGATCTCGAAAGCTTACCGAGCAACAGCAAGACGCTCGAGGACGCGTCGCTGAACCGCGGNGACCTCCTTCGTCCTCACAATCGCTGGTTGCCTAACAATCAAACCACGAGACTCGAGTTGCTTCATAATGTAAAAGAAGTTCCTCCCTTCGATACCAAACTCTTTCGCAAGTAGATTCTGTGCAACTCCATTCGATCTACATCACAATCAGAACCTCTTTAATAGAGTAAAACTACAAGAGAGAAGTATTTGATTTCGAAAAGCTTACCGAGCAACAGCAAGACGCTCGAGGACGCGTCGCTGAACCGCGGAGATAGTCGTGTTATTGGACTGAGCGTCGTACAAGCCAACGAAGTTCCCTCGGAGCTTCTCATTCGCGACGATCCTCAAATCGAGTCTCTGAGCATCTTCCAGGAGCTGAATCGAAGGATCCGACGATCCGTAAACAGTGTTCTTCGCCTTGTACTGGAGCTGAGGGATGGAGAGGAGGTTTCTCCAGATATGAGCCTTGACGGAAGGAGACGGAGGAGGAGGAGAGAGCCGTGACCAGAGAGAAACTAGAGGGATCCCTGTGTTTCCCTGACAACAGATTTCCTCCAGAGCCGTGCATACGATCGAGTCCATCTCACCATTCCACGGCGACTCCGGTAGGTTAGGTCAACAGGGGGACTCTTCCGCCGGTGAACTAGTCGCCGGAGAGGTTTTTGGGAATTTTTAAAGGTTTTGGAAGTTGGGGAGGATGACGATGGCGGGATCGAGGAGAGGGAGGATCGAGAGAGAGAGACAATTTGATTGAGTTCCTGGTGACGGGATCGATGTCAAAGAGCTGCGAACAATAAAAGTAATTATCAATTTCACAATTAGGGATTGAGAAGCACGAAATGACGATAATGCACCTACGTTAATAGATTATTTACATCTCTCGTAAATTAGTTAACTTGGTAATGCCTAAACTAAACCGTGATGAAACTGATACAGTGCTGCCGCCAAATACACAGACTCACACTGATTCAGTGTTGAGTTAACAAAGCTTGAAAGTTTCATGGAAGCACACTGTTATAAAACTAAAGTTTCGTTTCTTCAGACCAAAACCGAATCAGTGATCTAAAGGGTAGAAATCAAGTAACTTTGTACAGATAATCAAAATCAAATCAACACAAGCAAGCAGAAATACAAACTGATATACAAGCAACACAACACAAACTGATACAGTTTGTATAGAAAATCAAGTAACTTTGTACAGACAATCAAAATTGAATCAACACAAGGGAGAGAGATAAACACCACTCAAACCAACAAAGACGAGATTTAACTCGATTCACAGATTTCGACCAAAAGGTCCATCGTCTTTCATTCTTCGAAACAGCTCATCAGCTTCACGCCGTGGACCATTCCTACACAATCCTAACATCATTGAAGTGTATGTTATAGCATCAGGCTTCACTCCTTGGGAAGGGAGTCTACAAAACAAGTCCCAAGCTTCTTCCACTTTACCCGTCTTGCACAAGCCGTGAATCATAATGTTACATGCAACAATCCCAAGATGCTTCCCACTTCTTCTCATATCCTCGAATCTCACCGTTGCGTTTTCTATCTTGCCGTTCACACAGAGACCATGTAAGACAATGCAGTGGGTCACATTATCAGGCGTGAGGCCACAAGAAACCATCCAGCCGAAAACGTCTTGGGCAGCTCTGAGATCACCCGCCTGACAATAGCCGTGGATAAGAGTATTGTAAGTGAATGTGTCGCCTTCGAATCCTTCAGAGCGCATCCTGTGAAGGAGTTTCATCCCCTCGTCGACCCTCCCAGACTTGCAAAACCCATTGATGAGAGTATTATACGTCACGACGCTTCGAGAGCAACCCATGGAATCAAAGGCTTTTCTGGCTTGATAGAGGCAGCCGTGGATGCAAAGCCCATTGATGAGTGAGTTGTAAGTGACGGTATTAGGATCTACGGAGCTTGTGATCATCATCTTGTACAGTTCATGAGCCTCTAAAAGGTTCCCTTGTTTCCCCAATGCATGGATGAACGCAGTGAAAGTGACAACATCAACGTTGATTCTCCTCTTCTCCATATCCTTGAGCAGTCGAGCAGCTTCGCTCCATCTGGCAGAACTACAAAGGCCGGTTATGAGCGTGTTGTAGGTGACGACATCCGGTTCGACACCTTCTTCTTCTCCCATTTGGTTGAGAACCTCCAAGGCGGTACTCGCATCGCCCTTCTTGCAAAGATAATCGATAAGAGTGTTGTAGATTACGACATTACCAACATATCCCGATTTCCTCATGGAGTCAAGGAGAGACGAGATTTGGGTGATTCTATTACAGCGACAGAAGCCACTGAGCAGGGAGCCAAGTGTGACAATGGTGGGGTCAAACCCGAGTTTCATCATCTTTGCGAGGAGAGAGAGAGCAAGAGAGAAGTGAGAGCATCGACATGAAGAGTCTATGAGAATGGTGAAGCTGTAGAGGTCGTGTGAAATCCCAAAACTTTCCAAGCTCTTGCAGAGATAGATGACAGTGTCGTACCTCTTCATCTTGGCCATTGAAGTCAGTAGTCTACTGAAGTCAACAATGGAAGGTAGGGGGCGAGAACGAACCATCTCGCTGAACAAATCAAGCGCTTCCTCGAATCTGATAGAGCGAAGCCCACTTCTCAGCTTCTCTCGGTAATCAGAAAAGGCTCGCCCTTTCGCCGCCGTTAACGCGAGCGATCTCCGCATCCGAAAAGGGATCAAAATCTATAAGAGCCGCCATGAATGAAAGGCCTTACATGTTAACTCGATATTCATCAACAATCTTCTCCTTTACACGACACAGTGCAGCTGATTCCCCAATTCCGAAACTAACTTCCAGTGAATCAACCGCTTCTTTGGCAAATCCCTGCAACAATATGCCAAATTACATGAACTAAAGAGATAACAATACATAATAGCAATCATCAGATGCACTTCGAGGATCGTCGAACCTCTCTTCGAGTGAGAATTACCTTTGGATGTTTCTTCGACGAGCACGTCCTCGCCGGCGACCCACCGCAGTGATTCTTCCTCTGATTCCTCCACGCCGGACAAGAACCAGGCCGCCGCCGCCGGCAATTGCGATTTGAAGGAGAAGGAGATGATAACGACCTAAGGAGAAGAAGAATTTGTCGAAGAAAACTGAATTTTGTTCTTGTCGCGACACGTGTTATGTAAGAGACCTCTCTTAAATCTCTTGATTAAGAGACGTTTCTTCACTTTTTACTTGTTTTGTTTTTTGTCATTCAGATTTTCAAATCCATTAAAATACACAAACCAATAACCCAGCTTATTTCAATTCATCTTTTGTTTTCACAAAGATTTTTTTTAACCACTTTACTTCTTCATATATTTGTATTTCATTGCTAAAAATAATTTTTGCAGAAAAAGATGGATTTTGCCCTCTTTTGTATAAAATATTTAAAATATCATTGAATTAAAGTAGATAAGAAAATCGTGTGTTTTTTTTATAACTGTTCATAGTTATTACCTTGACATCAAAGAAGAGTTCAACATAAATTATCACAAAATCAAGTTAGTAACTTTTCTAAATTAAAAACTGTTTTTGAAGATAACATATACATAACATCCTTTTTTGTTAAGAATCAAATTAAGGATTTTGTTCAAGAACAAAGAATCTTTCAATATAAATTAAAAGATAAAATTCTTTTAAATTCAGAAAAAAAAACATGAAAAAACTGGTTACAAAGTCATTCTCAATATAATTTACGTTGATAATGCTCTAAGATGCTTTGATACAATCAAAATTTATTTTCCATATTCTTACATCAAGTCGTCCACCTTCATGTCAAATCGAGATTAATTTTTAGGAGGAAGGAATATCCACGAATAGACACTCTTTCCGGTTTTTCAAATAGCATGTAAGCAAGAGTCCATATTCGTGTGACAAATACATAATATTTAGCAATTCCACGCTTGAGGAGAATCGATCACTCATCTAAATCAACAGACAACTCCTCCCACAAATGGGAACCACTAAACCACCACCGTTATTTATTTATTACAAATGAAATTGAAGTCACTGCATATGAATATTAATGCTACTTAACCCAGTGTTAGAACGTTAACATGGACATCTTTGGGCTTATATTAAGATGCTGACAATTAATATTTTTGACTTCTTATCGATGGGAAAACAAAAATGTAGTCCCTGCTTAACTATTCACCTACACTTGATACTACTAGTAACTAGTCGATACCGCATGGATCTGATCACGTCCTGATGAACAAACGGGTGTTGACGGCGTTATCAAACCCAACAGCGCGACAACTAACGGCGTCTTTATTCAACGGTGTTACTTCCAAGCTAGATCCAACCCTTCTTATGTGCGGACCGAACCACTTGTGTTGCAAGTAAGAGATTCTCCGCCATGGCGGGAGAGACAACCCTCGGCTCTTCAACGACCGCTTCGCCGCGTCGCATGTCTCTCTCACGACCGTCCTCAGATTTTCTTCTTTACCTACAAAAACACGAGGCAGCAACTGCAACACACGTGCGTACTGCTGCGTCGGCCTCGCGATCTCGAACTCGGAAGCAAACTCTAGATCGACAAAGTAACGAACGGCGGCCGTCGTCCGATCACCATCCGGCTTGTAAACGACGTCAATGAAGTCGTAACTCCCGGCGGTGAGTTTAGCTGACGAGTTCCACTTCGAGACGCAAACCGCAGCGTTGTGGCCAAGCTCTCGCAAGAACGATGCTACTTTGTCCAAGAAAACAGATTTCCGCCGGGATCTGAAACCGGAATATGCTTCCACTGCTCTCGAAACATGAGCTAGGAGTGCATTCCGATAAGGATCATAACCGGAGAAGCTCACGGCCATCCTCACGATCTCCTCACTAGCTTCACCGGAACATTCCGTTGCAGAGTTCTCTGACAAGTCGGAGTCAGAGTCGCGGAGTGTCTGTGACTGTGATCCGTCTTCGGGACAATCCTCGAGAAACCCGAGTTCGCAGAGTCGAGGAGAGTCTTGGTCTGGTGCGGAGCCGTGGTTTCCGAGGATCCGAGCCTTGGCCTCGTCGTCCAGTGGGTCGGAGACACGTTTGGCTCTAGAGAAAATCGCCATTATATTGATTGATAGATAGAGAGAACTGTTAGATGAGAATTTAGTGACGAGTGAGAAGTGAAAATGTGAGAGAATCAAATATAAAGTGAGCTATGTGGAGCATTTAGCTGGGAATATTCGTTGTTTCTTTTTTCTTCTCTATGTTTGTTATTATTCTTTTTTTTTACCTTTTATAGTTTTTTTCTCTCTTTTATCTCATTTGACGCAAGACCGGTGCTAGGAAGGATATCCGATGGTACCCGAGGACTTTTCCACTCGTAAATATGGTGACGTGGACGGACAAGATTTAGAGCAGCCAGTATATTCCTTTGCGTCTTCTTACAAGAAAATATATCCGAAAGCGAGATTTATTTATTTTGATGGAATCGGTTTATTTGGAAATATATTCTACAGTTCATCCAATCCATTTTCGCCGTAACCTGAGTTCTTTTTATCACGCATGGGACTTAAAACCCAAGTTGAAATTTTTGTGTACGATGAACTTTCAGTGGTCGCTCCATCCTGAAAAATCCTAAAACATTTTTTTGATGGAAACGTGGCAAAGAACTTGAAGAAGTATGTCCTTGCTCCGGTATAATCTTCTGCAATTGGTTTAGCTTTCGGTTATCTCTTTTCTATTGTGAATCTCGGTTTAGTCATGTGTGTGCGCGTGTGTATAAACGTATCTAGGTTCATTTCGTTTATAAGTGTGTCAACGGATAAAGTTGTCTCGGATAGGTTCATTTCGTTGTACAAGTTGTTAGTGGAGTCATCATATATAGAGAAAGAATGTAAGGATCCACCATTGTAGAGAGAGCTCGAGCTTAGAGCTAAGTCTAATGTATTGTTGATCGTCGCATCAGCCCCGGTGAAGTATAGCAACTTGGCTAGTTGGTCAAGTGCACCGCATAAAAACTTCACGTGTCACTCTGTCTCTTCTCTGTTTTTGTTTGTTTGTGGTGATCGCAACAAGCAAGGTTTCGTACAGCACTGATCAGCTACACAAAGATTGCGATTGACAGGTTCCTCCATAATAACAGCGACAACTATCGGTTTTTAAGAGAATTACTCAACTAAGTAAAAAGATTCTTAATCCCTTTGCGAGTCGTTTTTGCATGATGGACTTAATCGATTCAGGCAAGGGCAGACAAATATCCCGATTATATGAATTGTCAAAAGCTAACATTTTAATGAAAAACAACAATGCCTTGGGAAGTCTATCTAAAAACACAAGTTAAATCGAAATTAGGAAACGATAGAGAGAAAGAGAAAAAACATCAAATGCCAATAAAAAAGCATCCAAAGGCAGTAGTAAACCATTCTTCTCCCCACATGATGCTTATGATGCTGCTGCATCACTTCTGCACATTCCAAAAAAAAAAAAAAAATTGATTTGGTCATTTTCATTATAATTAACAAAGATATTACCGTAAACTTAGAGAAACTTACATTTAATTTCGCAAACATGTTCCCGTAAAACTTGGCCTCCTTTTTGTTGAATTCCTTCATTTTCTCCTTCAACCGTCTCTGCTCCAGCTTAACTTCCCTATCATTTGCATAAAAAGAAAGCAAATAAATCCAAAATGCCATTTATATCTTCTATAACATAATGTTCACTTTAGCATATGAAGAAGACATTGCAAACATAGTGAAGAGACAGAACCTGTTGTTGGGATCAATTTCAAGGGCCTTCTTGACATCAAACTCAGCCAAGTCCAAATCAGCTAACTCCATGTAAGCTTGCGCTCTCCTGTATAAGGCCTTCACATTGGTGCTTTCCAGTTCTAACACCTAAATATCGAAAGCATCACTTTCCATCATTATTGTTCAGCTAAGCTTTCAAGTTAAAAGGATAATATATTGACCAATGATATGTTACCTTTGTGCATAGTTTCTCAGCCTGTTTGTAATCTTTCAACTTCAGTTTGCAGGCTGCATCGTTCAGGTTACACGCCACCTTTAAGGCTTTGGCTTGCTTCTTCTCCTCCTCGCTGAAGGATGAGTCGTATTCAATGAATTTCACAGCCTGAGAAGAAACTAAACCGTGTGAGATTATGTTCGACGTGAAACTCACATAACAGCGACGAGTTTCAACATTTATTACCTTCTCGTATCTCTTGGAAGCCAGTGCATATTTTCCTGCTTTAAACTTGGAGTTTCCTTCTTCTTTCTTCTTAGTAGCAGCTTCTATCTTCTCCTCAGTGTTCATGTCCCACGATTCCCTTTCCTAAAAGACCAGTGGAGAAACAAGTGTCGGACACTTGTATTTCCTTAAATTCGCTGACTTGTTAATGGCGTAAAACATCCAAAACTGCACTAACCTTGTCGAAAGTCACAAGCTCAACCTCGTAATAGAGGGTTGAGTTTGGGGGCACCACAGCCAATTCCTGTTTTGACTCAGTTGAACC
>OVBB01000567.1:7891-21485 GCA_900406415.1 Isatis lusitanica
GGAGAGAGAAGAGATAGAGGTGGGCGGTAAGGAATAAATTGGGTTAGTGATTTGGGAGGAGGTTAGACTGGGGTTAGATCGAGATCACTTAAGAGATGATTTGCCAGCAGCTGGGGGGGGGGGGGGGGNTAGGGGTAAGGTTAGCCTTCTTTGGTAATGGATGCGGGAAGGGCTATGATGATAGAAGGAAGATTAGGGGTTTTTGGTGGCCGTGGAGGGGGTGAAGGGTCTAGAATTCAAGAGATTGATAAACACAAGATATAATAAAGAATTTCTCTCTTTATTAAGCTTTAGAAAACTCACTCAAAAACTAAAGCTCTTAACAACAATCTTTCAATCTCTCAAACTCTCACAAACTCTTTCTCAATTCTAACTCATAAGTTATGCCACATCTTGGCATCTCCTTATATAGAGATTATCTCTCGCAAATTTCCTTTTTCCACAAAAGGATAGTTTCCTTTTCTCTCAAATTTCCTATTCTCAATATGTTTAGAGAACTCCTAAACATATATCCTAATCTTAATCTCTCTAGGATTTCTTGTCCTTCAAGCTTATTCCAATATTCTTCCCCTTAAGCTTGAACTCCATTTTCTCCAAATCTCGAGCTTGCATGATCTCTCTAATTTCTCTGAACTTGATCTCTCCAAGTTCCTTTGTTACTCTCATCTCTTTAAACTTATTTCCTTCAAGTATCTTTGCTAAATGTCCATCGTTTTCTCATACTCCTCATGCTCTGTCCCGAATTTCCCAATCTCAATACACACCGAATTCCTTTTGAACGCGATGTTGTTAATCCAAGTAACCACCACGAACTCTCTCTCACAAGTATATAATATCACAAAGCTCTGGTTTCTCGAATACTAGGTGATATGATGGTTACAAAGATAAAGTAACCATCCCGTTATGCTCTCTTGTCCGTCGGGATCATATATTATTATAACTGTTACCACTAGACAGTTTTCTCCCACCTCCTTTGATAAAACCGACGGTTCCTTCCAACACCTTTTGACTTTTGTTTCTTCAAACTCCTCATTACCTTCACAACACCTTATTATTTCTTGTACTTCTGAGTAAGGTCTTGACTTCTCGTTTAAATTATGTAGCATCTCTTTGTATGTTTTCACAATTAAGGTGTACTTCGAGCAGCGGAATCTCTTCGTATTGTGTTCAACAAAATTTATGCAATCTAAGCATGTCAATTCCATTACTTGATCCTCTAATACTTCTCGATTTCCAAATTCTTCTCCTTCCTTAAGTTTTAGAATCTCGTGAAGATCCAGTTCTCTTCTCTTGAATTCTGATTCATCATCTCTTTTCTCTTCTCGAATTCTGATTCATTGATTTCTTCTCTTCTCTCGAGTTCTGATTCATTATTCTCTCTGAACTTTTCCTCAAACTTTTCATATCTTGCAATCTTTCCTTTTAAACTCATTCAAACCTGCATCAAACATTTTATGGAACTCACCTCCTGAAGATTCCTTCTTAGTTTCCACTTTTTGATCCATTAATTTTCTCTTTCTTTGCTTCTTCTTCTCACGTTTTTTTAGTCTCAGATTCTCTCTTCTCTTGTCTTTTCAAGGTTTCTTCCTCCTCCTCCACTTCCTTTTTTGATTCACGTTTTCTTTTTTTCTTTGCTATCTCATGCATGTCCGTCTCGTTCTCTTTTTTTCAGCTTGCTCAATTTCCTTTGTTTGCTGCTTATCCTTTCTCGTTTTACATTTAGTATCAGTTAGGAATTAAACATAAACCATAAGAGGATCAACAGTGGTCTTAATCTCTCGAGTTGTTTCTTCTTCCACAAATGTCTGCACTTTCACTTGCATATTATTCTCATCTGGAAGTCACATCGGGCGTCAAAGCCTATAAGAGATGATCGATACTTTTTTCATGTCTCAGTTGATCATAGCTTTCATTTGTAGTCTTGTTAAACCTTGAGCTCGTAATAAAGTTCTTGAAGCTGTTAAATTCCATCAATGAACATATCTTCTTACCAATAGTTTTTCCTCTGTGAGTTGATCTCAAACAAGAAGTTTTATTCTTGATTGGATCTGTAAGCTTCGGTTCTGTTTCACTTTCTGTTTCTTATCGTTCTTTTATTACGACCTCATGCTTTCTCAAGATATGTGCACCAGAAGGACTAATTCTTTTTTCCAAAGCATTCCAAACTCTTTCTTCCAAACTTTTTCATGTATTTCTACTAATACACTCTTGATGAGCCGCCTCACATGATCTCACTGTCTCAGACCTTCCCAAAACTCTCCTGTTTTCTCTCACTGAGAAACTTCTCTTGAAAGCTTTTCCTTGAAGCTTATCTGGACGAAATTTTACCTTTTTATTATTTCGATCTCTGGTTCTGTCTCAAATCTCACAACCACATCATTGTCCAACATCTCGGCAAATCTCCTCTACTTTCTTCTATGTTGCAATATTTGATCAGAAAAATTGAAAACTTCTTTAATGATCTTGGAGTTGTTGTTTTAGAATCCACCGCTTTTTTTTTTCCTTTGATCGATTGTTTTGTATCACCACACATATTATTTTTTACTTCTTCTTCTTTATTATCGTTATTGCTCTTATCTTCAAAATACACAAGCAGCTTCTTATCTCCAAAATAAACAAGCTTTTGATCTGAACTTGTTTTGTACATCGCAAGCATATTATCCTTAAAGTATCTTAATCGAACCTGAAATCTCCATGACTTCTTCCCTGGTTAAAAGATCTTCGTCCTCGTTCTTGTTCTCTAGAGTTGTTGCAGTTGCGAGACCTTTTATGTTTATGATGACCTTATATGTCTTCAAATATAAGCTTGTTGATGCTCTCAGAAACTTCGACCATTAATCTTGTTTACAAGCTTGCTTTTCCTTCCTTTTCTGCTCCAATATGCTTAATTACTTCCAACACTTTTCCTTTTTGTCATGTTTTCCAACTTGTAACATGAATTCCTTGGATGTTGATCGAAAAAACAAGGTGATGGTCGCGTTGTTCTTCTCAGCATCTTCTGTTTTAGGGCCCGTCTCAGTTGTCTTCCAGAATTTGAGCATGAATTTTACTCCTATATTCCAGCTGGTGCAGTTTGTTGAAATAAGTATTAGACAAACAATCGAAAGAATTTTTCTTCCTTCTTCCTTTGTTTTTCTGATAACATTAATATCTCTCATACTCTTGATTGTAATCGAAGAAGCTTTTCCTTCTCAGCTTTTCATCACAATGGCAACTTCCATCATGATTCTCTCCGTGTAACTTCTTATATGATCGCTTCGTCGTTAAGACGACGAGAAGTCTTCAACACAACAACTCCTTTGTTATGTCTTTTTTTCTTCAAGGAAATCGGATCCACCTTGATCGATAACCTGGCTCTGATACCAAATCTAGAATTCAAGAGATTGATAAACACAAGATATAATAAATAATTGCTCTCTTTATTAAGCTTTGGAAAACTCACTCAAAAACTAAAGCTCTCAACAACAATATCTCAATCTCTCAAACTCTCACAAATTCTTTCTCAATTCTCTATAAACTTATAAGTTATGCTACATCTTGGCATCTCTTTATATAGAGATTATCTCTCACAAATTTCCTTTCTGACAAAATGATAGTTTCCTTTTCTCTCAAATTTCATATTCTCAATATGTTTAGGTAACTCCTAAACATATATCCTAATCCTAATCTTTCTAGGATTGCTTGTGCTTCAAGCTTATTCCAACAAAGGGTAGAGGCTGCAGGTTCAGTGACTGACAATTTGCTAATGCCTTCTTTTTCAGGATTCTGGGGGATTGAAGCATCCGGTGGTCAGGCGCCAAATGGTCGGTTCTGAGTTGGAAGATTTAGAGATATCCATATCAACAATCGGATTGGACGGGGGCGGAATTTCATTGACCTGGATCGGATTAGTGGCTGATATAGTGGCTAAAGAAGGGGTTGAACTGACTTTAGTTCCTTTTTGGCTACAGGATGAGCATTCTTTGGAGGGAGCTGTAAACAGTTCTGAACTATATGCTCCATCTTGCAATGAGAATAGGTTGGAGGCAGCCAAGGGTAAATCGAGTTGCACTTCAACAACTTCTCTACTT
Source organism: Isatis lusitanica (assembly GCA_900406415.1). Lineage (NCBI taxonomy): Eukaryota > Viridiplantae > Streptophyta > Magnoliopsida > Brassicales > Brassicaceae > Isatis > Isatis lusitanica. Next base: position 11,962 of record OVBB01000567.1, read on the forward strand.
TCTCAGCTGAACTCAAATATTTGAGATAAAGGCTTAGTTAGGTCCACCTCAATCTTTACATAGGAGAGGGTCAAAGTGACGAGATTCTTTGTGAAATCATCTGTCTCCTTAAGTTCCCCAATTAGCCCCGCCACAAGACTGGGTCCATCTTAGTGACGTAAATCCAAGGGAACTCCAGTTAAATGAGCCTAAATTTGGATACCTACAAATTGTGAGGAGCAAGAGTTTCCTGAAGAGGACCATTTCTGAGCATGGAACATGGAGTCTCCAACATATTTCAAGGATCTTCTGTCGCAGGTAGTCACTTGAAATCCTTACCAACATATATCGATTTACTGGGTTAAAATGGATTCAATCTTTCTTCTTTTTCCCCATAGGTGATTCAGTACAGTTTCTATCTGACCAAACGGTGGGACACGACCATTGAAGAAACACACAATGAAGTCCTTATGCAACTCAACACCCTTCTGAAACACCGAATCTGGGATAAAGACATGAGGCCTACCAGAATCAGATTACCTAACCGGAGCAAGGCGTTTGAGAGACTTGTCCTCAAATATTCGAATTCTTTATGATATGTAAGGACCAGCAGCATTTTGAGTTCTGGCTGAATCTTTAGAGGGGCGGCTTGATCTAGGAGAGGCATGCAGAAACAGCCGTCAAGGTTAATGATCCCAAACATTTGGGAGGAAGGGCCTCCGAGGTGGAAGATATAGTCGGAGCGACCTCAGAAAGAACAGTCGAAGGTAAGAGAACTGTCATGGGAGTCCCCTTGGAGCTGGAAGCCTTATTTGTGAGGATAAGGGAGTTTGACTTAGGGGGGAGCACAGTGAACTGAAGTGAACAATAGTGATAGGATTTTAAGATCTAATTTTGGGAAGGGAAGTAGGGAGAATTTAAGCCAAATCATTTGGGGCATCAGTCAAAGTAACCTCGGAGGAAGGGATTGAAGATGGATCCTTATCATGAGTTCTGCAGGACGAAACATAATTTTTGAGATGACAAGTAGGTTTTTTGCAGCAGGGGAGAGAGAGGGGGAAAATGGGTTAAGGATAGTTTCAGGTCAGGTTTGGGAGGGTCAGGAGGAAGAGGGGAATGAGGACTGGCTTCTAATCAGAGGTGAGCTGCGGTGGAGCGAAGCCGGAATTTCGGACGGAGAACCAGCGATTCTCAAGTTTCACCATCTCTTTATTATTAGAAGATAGTATTTCTATGTTCGGTTTAACATCTGATTTATCAAGTTATGTACCAAATGTAGTTTGTACTTGATGAATTTAGTTTATTCCGACAAACAGTATGTAATGTCAGTTTTTGGCAAAGTGATGGTTGATTTTATATCTTTCAAAAAAAGAACATTGCATCAAAATAAAATAAAATATATTGAATTTTTATTAGATAAAAAAAGAAAAAAAAATTGAGATTTTATAGTTATATAAAAAATCTTATTATAGAAATTTGGATTCAAAGTTGATAATTAAATGATCGCAACATTTATTAAATAAATCAACCATATTGATATGTGTAAATTTTTATACAATAAATTATTAATCTAGAAAGAAAAGAAATTATAATAACTATATTTTTAAATAATATAATAAAATACTAATCCTAAAAAAGAAAAATATAATAAATATATTTTATAGGTTTGATATTTAATATTTGGATTGGCCTATTCATCAAGATCTTCTTACCATCATGCTCCTTCATAATAAGGTTTTCTTCTCACTTGAGTATCATCGAAATTGACTTCTTTTGAGTTTGTTTAACTCTAGCTAGTTCCTAAAGTCGCGTTTTCCAGTAATGATGAAGTCAGAGTTGTGAAACGAGAGAGACTATATACTAATTCACGCTTCTTAATTGATTAGAATGACAACAAATTTATACCATATTAACTTCACAAAATCTACAATGATTTCCAAGATTCGACCAATCCCCAATTGTAGATTTTTTTTTTTTTGTGTGATCTAAGTGGACTATCTCATCCAATGTTCTTAATTAGTATGTTTATTGTATATTAGTTTTTTGCTATTTTTTCTATATATTAAAATTTTGTTGTTTCCTATATATTTTTAATCATGTTTCAATTATTTTAAATTATTACACAAACTCTAAGAAGCTTTATATGGTATTGAGAAAATTTTGAAGTAGATGAAGAGGAACAATGTGTTCAAAATTATGATGAAAAACGTGAAAAGTCAGTTCTGGTTAAGAGATATCACACTCATCACGACTTATTAAATTTCAATTTTCTTATATTATTTCATTTTCTCAAAAACTATAAAATGCTAATTGTGAAAATACTAACAAAAAATGAAATAAAGTGTGTTGATTATGGAAAACAAAAATCTTGAAATTACATGAATTTTAGTGGTCTACTGATGGTAGTGTAGTTTTATGTGTTTTAAATACATGGAAAATTGAGTGGCAAAAAAGAATAATATATAAGATTATCATATAATATATGGTCTACTCGTTGTAATATTATGCATTTTTGTTAAATAATATATGTATTTGTCTATATGTGGCTTCAAACATATCTCTGACTTACAAGAGTCTACTAAAAATTTATTTGAATTAAAAGTTTTTTTATTTCTGTACAATCTTTTTTGTTACAGGCCCTTTTAAATCTAAATATCACAATGCCATAGTATGAAGTTTGAACCAAAATACCAAACGGAGAAAAGATCACCAAACTTTTCCAAATGTATTTTCTGTTCAAATGCTTTGTCCCAATTTTGATACTAATCTAAAATTTTGTAAAGACAAATGTAGGTATGTTTTTTTTAACAAAGTATGTATGTTTTGACCAAAAGAAACAAGTGATGGAAAGCCAAAGAAGGAAAATGACAAAAAAATGTTGCAAGAATTCACAAAACAAAACATAGCCAAAGATATCTCGGAGAATCCGACCTGGCAAATCCCTCCTTCATCATCATGTGGATATTAGTACTGCCACATGTACATCTCCATCGCCGGTATTTGTACACGTGTCATCTTTCCGGAGGCTTGCTCAGATCGCGAAGAACTCTCTTCTCTTATCAACAAAAAAATCCTCAAAAAAAATGCCATTTAAGAAAAAGAAAAATCCTTTCTTCTAATCTGTTTCTCTATTGTCTTCTTTCTTCCTTCCTTCATTTCTTTCTTTCCGGTGACGCCATGAACGCCGCCGTGTTTGCTTCTTCTGCTTTATCTCTGCCTATCTCCTTCTGCAAAACTAGGTCATCGAAACTCACCAGAAAGAAGGTAACTTTACTTGAATCCTTGCTTGAAAACCTGAGTATTCAACGTCTAGTCGTCTTTCTCTGATTTGGATTTTGTTAAAGGTTTGATTTTTATTGTTTTTTTTTCAGGGAGTAAAAGGAGAGTTCAGGGTTTTTGCTGTGTTTGGGGAAGAAAGTGGATTACTTGAGAAGAAGAGTCAATGGGGACCTTTGTTTGATGTGGAGGATCCGAGATCAAAAACTCCTCCTTTTAAAGGCAAGTTCATGGATGTAAATCAAGCTCTTGAAGTTGCTAGGTTTGATATTCAGTATTTGGATTGGCGTGCTCGTCAAGATCTTCTTACCATCATGCTCCTTCACGATAAGGTTTGTTTCTCACTTGAGTATCATCAACATTGACCTTGTTTAACTCTATCATGTTCGTAAAGTCCAGAGCTATGAAACGAGAGAGACTATATGCTACATTTAGTCTTAGGCTAGATACAGTAGGGCGTGTAGCTTGGAGTTCTTGAAATGATCAGCTAGTTTACTTATTGTAGTGAAATGATCAGTTTTGAGTACTCACATGTCATCAAGTCTTTGTTTCTGTAGCACTACTTTCGATATTTTGGCGTTTTGAGATGCGTAATATATGGTTTCATGTTCAGTGTTAGGTGTGTTTTGATGCTATGTGTGGAATGAATGTTATGTCAGGTCGTTGATGTGCTTAATCCTCTAGCTCGTGAGTACAAATCGATCGGTACTGTGAAGAAAGAACTAGCTGGATTACAGGAAGAGCTAGCGAAAGCACACCAACAGGTTCTTAAACAATGTTTATTCTCTGAGGTTTTGTATGTGTTCATTGTCACACTTCTTCTAACTCTTTAGTAAAAAACGAAACAGGTTCATATATCTGAAGCAAGGGTTTCAACCGCTTTAGAAAAGTTAGCTCACATGGAAGAATTGGTTAATGATAGGTTGTTACCAGTTAGAGTTGCAACGGAATCAGATAAGCCCTCGTCTTCAACCTCTGTACAGGACTTAGACAGGGAGAAGACAAACATCGGTGCGAAAAGCTTGAATGTTTCTGGTCCGGTTCAGCCTTATAGTCCAAACTTGAAGAATTTTTGGTATCCCGTTGCTTTCACTGCAGATCTCAAGCATGACACTATGGTATGTATAAAGGTTCTTGCTTGGAGTGTCTCTTGTCTTCTCTTATTTACAAACATCTAAGAGAATACTATTGTTTATGTCCCAAGGTACCAATTGACTGCTTTGAGCAACCATGGGTTATCTTTAGAGGGGAAGATGGTAAACCAGGATGTGTACGGAACACGTGTGCGCATAGAGCTTGTCCTCTTGATCTTGGCACAGTGAACGAAGGACGCATCCAATGTCCTTACCATGGTTAGTAACTCAGTCTCTACATTTGTTGATTGCAAGTTCATAAAGTATCTTATTAAATGTGATCTTGTAGGATGGGAATACTCAACTGATGGAAAGTGTACGAAGATGCCATCTACTAAGCTATTGAATGTGAAGATAAAGTCGATACCTTGTCTTGAACAAGACGGTATGATCTGGGTTTGGCCCGGTGATGAACCACCTTCACCTACACTTCCTTCTTTACAACCTCCTTCAGGTTTTGTAATCCATGCAGAGGTAGTTTTTGACATTCCAACTCCAATCCAATCATCTCATATGGATCCAGCGTTTTCTCATTTGTTCTCTGATTAACTCTCAGCTTGTAATGGACCTCCCTGTGGAACACGGGTTGCTTCTAGATAATCTCTTGGATCTTGCGCATGCTCCATTCACTCACACATCTACTTTTGCAAAAGGCTGGAGTGTCCCAAGGTTTGTTGTTAACTCTTATTACTCTGCTTCATTATTGAGAAAACTCTGTTTTAAGCTTTTTCTACTGTTTGTTGCAGCTTGGTGAAGTTCTTAACACCATCTGCAGGTCTTCAAGGATATTGGGATCCATATCCTATTGATATGGAGTTTAAACCGCCTTGTATCGTGCTATCTACAATAGGAATCTCCAAACCAGGGAAGCTAGAAGGAAAGAGCACTAAGCAGTGTGCAACACATCTTCATCAACTCCATGTCTGTTTACCTTCTTCAAGAAACAAGACAAGACTTTTGTACCGAATGTCATTGGACTTTGCTCCTATATTGAAGAATCTTCCATTCATGGAACATCTCTGGAGACATTTCGCTGAACAGGTAAAGTAAAGAAACAAATAGATATCGATCATCTTGATGTTATGATCTGATTTTTTTTTTCTCTGTTTTCAGGTCTTAAACGAAGATCTACGGTTGGTTTTAGGACAGCAAGAACGGATGTTAAACGGTGCAAACATATGGAACTTACCTGTTGCTTATGACAAGCTTGGAGTTCGGTATAGACTATGGAGGAACGCTGTAGATCGTGGCGATGATAAACTACCATTCTCCGACTAACTGTTTTTAAAGAAATCTAATGTTTGAGTGACGTGGAAGGGAAGTTTTAGCAGCTGACATTCACCAGCGACCTTTACAAGACATGTGTTAGGTTGTTTATCTGGTTCGTTCTCGCTGCAGAGAAGCTTTAGCTGAGTCAAAACGATTCTGGAGTTTGGTGGATTCATCTTTGAAGACGATGAAAACAAAAGACTTTTGCATAGATAAGACAAAAAAAATCCATTGTAAATCAAAAGAAGATATATTTGTTTACATCACTTGGTATTCATTGTACCTGTGTACAGTTGATTCACTTTTGAGTAATTGAATATCAGACATGTGAACAAGATTGAAAACTGTCCTTTTGCTTACCTCCCTTCACAGACAGAACAGAGATGCTTGAGTTGAGTTCCTTTGCATCGTTAAGACTGAGATCCTTTACATGATCTACAATGAACCAAATGACATCGTCATATGATTCAAGGTTAGGTCCAAAACCTTTGATTTCAACACTTTAGAGAATGTTCCAACATAAAACGGTTTAGATTTATTGGACTAGTTCATTAGCAAGTCACTCCAACAAAGGAAACATTTTCCCCATTTTATTATCCCTTAAAGTGTAGTCATATTTCAACCCTTCCTGTTTTCTGACATCCTCTAAGAGCCCACACACAACTCAATGGTCTTATTTCATTGTAAAAGCCAACCAATCTCAGCTAATTTACCCTTATAAGTTTATCTTGCGAGTTCACAAAAGCTTTCTGCCTCAACCAACTTGAATTCTTCAAACCTAACATCAAAACAAAGTATAGCTTAACACATTGAAACTTTAGCGAAGTAACACAAAACCCCAATTATGCATATCATATCCTATTAAGATCCCATGTTGAAAGTTTGAAAAGATCAACACAATTATACAAGTGAGATCTGGATCAATCCACTCATTTACACTAAGTTTTGAGTTGAAAACTAGAACCTTAACATGGTATCAAAGACCCTTTTATTGATCCAAGTAAGATGACCCAAAAGGTTCATTACAGATTTTCAAGTGAAATTTGGTCTGCTAAGAGTCATCATCTCAAAGAGGCATATTAAGATCTCACATCTCACATTGGAAGTTTAAAAGGACTAAAACTTGTGTCAATCCGCTCATTTTCAATTGGTTTTGAGTTTGGAACACAAGAATCTTAACATATCCCTTCACAAGAAGACAATAGTTACATGGCTAAGCCTTGACCAATACCTTAAACTCCTTGTCAATCGGATCAGATTCAGCTTTGTGACTTTCCTAGGCGTGACTGGCTCAGGTTATATATCCTTCTCTGTTAAGACCCACGTAGCAGCGATACAGAACAAGCCATAAGCATAGCTAAAAACGTGTTTACTTCTTCAGTTATTTTGATATGAATATTAGTTAGAATCATATCAATTAGTGGAAGAACAGTTTGGTTTGGATCACACACAATCAATCAGCAAACAACTCAATCAGTAAGTCCGGATCGCTTACTATGGTTGTGAATTTGAAAGAAAGAACACAACTCAAAGATTTAGTAAATCTAATAAAGTCACTACAGACAACTTTACTAGTGAGACATGATGACATGCAGATTTAAAGTACAACTTTGTGGACAGACCAAAGTATCACAAAGAAGAGCCACAAAAAGGACAGAACCGGAACTCAGGCTCCACGACACGATCGCAGAAACGGCAAGTAGCTAAAGAAACCGGCGGCGAGAGAGACGGAGGGAAAAACAGATGGCAGTCTCTACAGTAGAGTAGAGGATCTTTCCCGGGCCATCTCCAGACAGGAACAAAGAACAGCTTCAAGACTTTGTCGTAGTCGACTAAATCAGCTTCAGAGCCACATCTTACGCATTTCCCGGCGTTAGATTTGAGCACCTGCCTCACCTGTTGCCCTAACCCACCAGCGAAGAAGAAGAACATCTTTCGTCTTGTTTTTCAGATTTAGGGAAGTTTCTGGGTTTCTTTCATCTCCTCGATCGCACTCTAGAGAAGGGTTCACAAAAGTCTTGTTAAGATGCAAGATTTAGATAATTTGGCTAAGGACTTGATATAATAGAGGTTGGTTCCGGAACGGATTTGGTTCTTGTTCTAGTGGTTTCTGGCAGACGTGAGAAGAACATAAGTTTTTTTTTATTTTTCCATGTTCTGGTTGTTTCCAGCAGATGAAAGAAGGAAAAGTTTTGGTTTTGGAATTTTTTTTCAAGATGACAAAAGAAATTATAAATTTTATAAGTAGTTAACTGGAAAAAAAAAATTATTTTAGCAATTTTATTATTGTTTTCTTATTTTGTAAAAATAAATATAATTTGATTTTACCATCTCACGGTTTAGTTTTTTTGCTCTTTATGTATTTAATCGGAATTTTTTCATCCGGCTTGTCCGGTTTTATTCTTGCGATATTCGGTTATCATATTTGGTTTGTCCAATAATATCTATTTTGTTGTGAATAACTTGTATTATTAATGAGGATCAAATGTCTCTTTAGAGACATCACCTCGTATGTCCCTATAGGTTTACAATAAGGATCAATATGGCAATATTCCATAAACCTATTTCTTGTCTACAAAGGAAAGTCTAATACTTAATATAAACTAAACTAATGACCGGTTATGCAATAACCTCTATATGGGTCGGTCTATATTGAGTCAATTAANATTATTTTAGCAATTTTATTATTGTTTTCTTATTTTATAAAAATAAATATAATTTGATTTTACCATCTCACGGTTTAGTTTTTTGCTCTTTATGTATTTAATCGGAACTTTTTCATCCGGCTTGTCCCGTTTTATTCTTGCGATATTCGGTTATCATATTTGGTTTGTCCAATAATATATATTTTGTTGTGAATAACTTGTATTATTAATGAGGACCAAATGTCTCTTTATATAAGTTTACAATAAGGATCAATATGGCAATATTCCATAAACCTATTTCTTGTCTACAAAGGAAAGTCTAATATTTAATATAAACTAAACTAAGGACCGGTTATGCAATAACCTCTATATGGGTCGGTCTATATTGAGTCAATTAACCAAAACGGTTCATAACACTCCCCCTTAGATGAAATGACCGAACCCGATGCAACCAAGGATCTTTGTAATACGCTTGGGGATGCTGCCTCATTAAAACCTCACCAAAGAAAAAACCCAGTAGGACAAAACCTTAATGAGGAAAGATTATATCACGTATTACTCCCCCTGATTTAGACATCCCTAAAAGTCCTTTAAATTACACATGCCAATCTGGTACATCAACTTCTTGAGCGTGGAAGTAGGGAGTGACTTCGTGAAAAGGTCAGCCGAGTTTTCACTTGAACGGACTTGGAGCACTTGAAGTTCTTCGGCCTTCTGTAGGTCGTGAGTGAAAAAGTATTTGGGCTAAATATGCTTCGTCCGGTCTCCTTTGATGTATCTGTCTTTCAATTGAGCTATGCATGCGGCATTATCCTCATAGAGGATGGTTGGCTCTTCCTTCTTATCGGTCATTCCACAATCTCGCCTTATGTGCTGAGTTATCGATCTCAACCAAACACATTCACGGCTGGCTTCATGAATTGCCAAAATCTCTGAATGATTTGATGAAGTGGCCGCGATTGTCTGCTTCATGGACTTCCATAAAATTGCTGTTCCTCCGTGAGTGAACACATATCCTGTCTGAGGTCGTCCATTATGTGGATCCGATAGATAACCTACATCAGCAAAACCAACTAAACATTTGTCATTATGGTTAGTGTAAAATAGACCCATATCCTTCGTTCCTTTCAGGTAACAAAGTATATGTTGTTTAATCCCGTTCCAGTGCCTATGGGTCGGACAAGAACTGAATCTTGATAGGAGGTTCACGACAAAGCAAATG
>OVBB01000568.1:0-21435 GCA_900406415.1 Isatis lusitanica
TTTAACTGGATTAACAGCAATTGTCTGCCATCATATTCAGACAAAATTCTCCATCAGCAGAAGTTACAACTCGAAATGCAAAGTAACCAAACAGAGGAGGTTTTGTCATGTAATAAACATAACCAAAATAGCGAACAATGTACAAGAACAAGCTGCTTCTGGTTGCTTGAAATACAAGAGTACATAGACAGAAGCAACTACATCTATATAAGAACTAATCCAATCTATGTTAACAATGTTCAATCCCGTGGAATTCATCAGATCGATGAGATTAATAAACTGAGAAAAAGATTCTGCAATAAGACCTAACCACTTGAAGAAGATAGAAAGCTAGATCGAGATCAGAATCATAGAGGCGAAGGAAATAAAAAGTAAAGAAAAAAATTGGAGAGATAGAGAGAGACCATTTGACGAGGACGAGCCTGCAGGGAAGTAGTTGCAGCAGCAATGAAAGCCATGGATCCTAGAGAGAGAGGGGCGGAGAAGACGAAGAGAAAAACAGTGAAGAAGAAGGGAGAGATTTGGGTTTTTTTTTTTTATAGATTTAAAACAAGTCAGGTGAGGTGGGTGATTTGCAGATGGAAGTTGGAAAAATAAATATATTTTAGGAAAATTTGCAACGTTCATGTATATGTATTATGTAATACAATATATAATAATACTAATAATTGTTAATGTTATTTTTATATATATATATATTAAAATAAGCAAAAAACCTTAAATTAAATAAATATTGAGAAGTTGCTTCATATTTTTTTTTCTTGCATTAATATTACGGTCTCTAACGAAGAGAAAATTTGTTAACATTTTTGCATTATGGAATTTCTAAATTATCTATCAAAAGTGATTTACTTTTAATTTATTGGTTCCCTGTGTTTTTAATAAAATAATATATTAATTAAATGGTTCGTCTGCGGATTCGCGGGCATGAAATTTATAAAGAATGGACTAATATGAAAACAAAAATAATAGAGTAATATGAGTTATCACATCTCCAATCGGATCGTGTAGACATGAAAGTTAAAAAAATCCAGTAAATAATAATATGCATTACAACTATATTTTCGAGTGCCGATATGTTTTTTATGCATATATTTTATATAATTATGCTGTTTTTTGGTTTTACAACTCTAATTAATGTATTGTTATAATATAGAACAATCTCATATACCCACAAAACATCCAATGGGGAATGAGAGATTGTTCAGTATATGTATGTCGTAATTCTGAATGCATTATATAATGATAATGTTTCTTTATCTCTTATCAGGCAAGAGGCTGTCCAATGTGTGTGTACTTTCGCATTATGTGGTTCATTAATTAGAATTCCAAAAACAAAACAAACGTATAGTAGCAAATGAAATTAAAACAGTGTCTTAGTTCAGTAGCAAATCGCGAGGAAACAACATACATAAAATGATTGAAGAGCGCATCTCCAATCACTTTATGCTCATTCACTATGCTAATGAACATGTATATATATAAAGTAATATGGAATCCCTTCTCCTTTAGCCATATCACCAAACTTCTCCTGAGAATTTGACACTTCATCTCACTATTCTCTTCAATTTATTCCCCGTTTATAATATTCCCCGAGATCTTCAAATATCTATAAGCCATTAACCACTTCAAACCCAACTTAAAGCCCAAACTTTAACCCTCTCTGTTCATCTTCTTCTAAGGCTTGCTTTAAATGGTCCCAATTATTAAAACCTAAAACGACTCTTCCTTCCTCGTCGTCGTCCTCAGCACCTACTCAAGAGACAATTCTACAGCTTTAACATAAATAAAAGTTGTCCTCAGACTAGGGTTCTTCATGGAGCTTTGGCCAATACATAGTCTTTGATTGTTCGGTATCACCAAGTTTCCACATCCTAACCTACCAAAATTTGCTGCATGAATCTTGATCTTAGGAGCTCCTATGCTACCTGAATCAAACGCAAAGGTTATACCATCAATGCTATTTTTATAGAACGTTGACCTTAAGCTAACTTGTTTCATAAACTAGCCTCACAACAACAACAACAAAACAGAGTAAGTCTTCAATACCGAAATCTAAAAAAATTGTTGTCAAGGAACGAAATTTAATAGCATTTTCTCGGGATAGAAGAATCCAGAGAGAATATTAATAATAGCATGATAGAAAATGGCGAGCAATAAATTGAATTGAGAATCAAATTTACGGCAAGTCAAAACAAAGATCCAAATACAGGAACAGTTTTTAACGGCACATATGAAGAAGCTTACATGTATTCGTGGAGGGAGAGGAGAAGGATTCGAACAAAAGATAAACAATGTAAATGCAAATACGAACGAGTAAGACGAATAGATTGGAATGAGTGGCGACGACAATGACGATGAAATCCAAAATTTTACACTGGTATCTTACTATTCTTTCTAATTATTTACAAGCCATTAACCACGTAAAGCCCAAGTTAAAGCCCAACCGTGAACTCTCTTTGTTCAAGCTCCCCCACTTTTTCTCCTAAGCTTTATGGCCCAAATTTTGGTCTTCTGCATAATATATATATATAAAGTAATATGGTCACTTCTCCTTTAGTCACGTCACCAAACTTCTGCTGAGAATTTGACACCTCATCTCACTATTCTCTTCATTTCATTCCCCATTTACAATATTCCCCGAGATCTTCAAATATCTATAAGCCATTAACCACTTCAAACCCAACTTAAAGCCCAAACTTTAACCCTCTATGTTCATCTTCTTCTAAGGCTTGCGCTAAATGGCCTCAATTTTGAAAGCATAAATTGACTCTTCCTTCCTTGCCGTCTTCCTCAGCACCTACTCAAGAGACAATTGTACAGCTTTAACATAGAGAAAAGTTGTCCTCAGACTCGGGTACTTCATGGATCTTTGGCCAATACATAGTCTTTGATTGTTCGGCATCAGCAAGTTTCCACATTTTAACCTACCAGAATTTTCTGCATGAATCTTGATCTTAGGAACTCCTATGCTACCTGAACCAAACACAAAGGTTATACCAAGTGTTTAAACAAAGAGAAATGGCCAGAATATAAATTCTATACCTTTTAAAACATAGAGTAATGGATATGATAGAACAAAATTATTCTAACCAAGTTGGACCGAAGACAAAAAGTTAGAAAATGCATTCTTGCCCGAATAGAAGATAGAACAAATGTTGGAATAGATCGACCCGTATTATAGCGAAGTTAGAACATAGACAAAAGTGTAGAATATGTATTCTATCCAAGTCAGAACATAGACAAAGCTGCAGAATATACATCATATTGAAGGATAGAATGTATAACAGATGATAGAATAGAACGAATACATTCTATGCCACCCTAGAAACAATAGAAAAACTAAAACCTACATTCTAAACAAAGTGAAACTATGACTAATACGTATAATATATATTCTAACTGAAAAACCAAAATATTTTTAATAAATCGATTATTAACAAAATGTATATGAAAAATATTTATTAAATCTTATCTTTCATTTCTATATTTTTGGAATTTTTTATATTTAAGAAATAATTTTTATGAATTTTCAAAAATTAAAATAAGGGCAATAAAGTTCAATGTTGTCAAAACAAAACAAAAAGCATAATGGGACAATTTGGTTTTCAATCTAGCCTATTTAGCTAAATCTTCCTAATATCACTAACTCTATTATTAGACAAAGATGAATACTCAAACCAAAGATTGATTGTAAAAAAAAAAGGGTACTTAGTTAATTTGTCATATAAATTTCCAAACTTTTTTTTCTAATCTAATTAAAGATGGAAATACTAATTAGATATATATATATATATATATATATAGGTACTTTTGTTTCAAACTTTATCAAAAATGTCTAAAACATTAGTTGAGTCGTGTAGAATATGTATTCTATCCAAGTCAGAACATAGACAAAGCTGGAGAATATACATTCTATTGAAAAATAGAATGTAAACAAATGATATAACAGAACGGATACATTCTATGCCACCCTAGAAACTATAGAAAAACTAAAACCTACATTCTAAACAAAGTGGAACTATGACTAATACATATAATATATATTCTAGAGTAATAGCACCGAATATACCTCAATACCACCATAATTAGTTTTCCTTGAGATGTCACTATTCACGTCATCTGTTCACAAGTGGAGTGTCGAAAAGGAACCTATGATTTGGCAACTAAAAAATAGAGGTGTAATAATGTTGTAATTCTTTATTAATTTTCCGCTAGAATACAAAAGAGGTTTTTGAGAACTTGATGGCATCGCTTTCGAGAGAAAAGAAAAGGGCTGGAAGTAGATAACTCGGATATATTTATAAATAACAAGGTATATGATCATTTGTATACTTGTTGAATGATAATTGATATTGAGTGTTGAGGGTTTGGGTTTAGTATTGAGTGTTGAGGGTTTAAGTTTTGTATTGAGGGTTTAAGGATTAGTGATTTGATTTATAATATTTAAGAAATAATTTTTATGAAGTTTCAAAAGTTAAAATAAGGGCAATAAAGCTTAATATTGCCAAAAAAAAAGCATAATGGAACAATTCGGTTTTCAATCTAGTCTTTTTTTTTTGGCAAATTAGATACTATATTAGAAACTTGGAGGTACAAGGTCTGCACTACAAGATTCAATCAACCATTAAGAAAAATGAGTAGAACTATAACAAAGAATATGTACAGTAGATTGATGAGCAGCGAGAAGATATGTTGGAACATTTGCTCTTCTAGGGATAAAACTAAAACAAATGTCTTCAAAACTCGAGCGCAAATCCTGAATGTCATTTAAGATGTTATGAATGCTCCAGTCTTCTGACGAACCATGGATAACATGGATGAGAGTCTGGAGTCGCCTTGAAAAATAATTTTATTGTATCCCAGAAAGCGAGCATAAAGAATGCCTAAATGGAGGGCTTTCCCTTCTGCTTGTAAAGCCGAGGCCGATAAACCAAGAGGGGCCGAAACCCAGAATAAACAAGAGCCACAATAATCCTGAAAACATAGGCCTGCCAAAGCTGAATTTGTATCCAGATTGAAAGCTGCATCGAAATTGCAAATTACCTTCCCAGACGGAGAAGGAGACCAAGTTTAGTAGTTGGTTGGGGCAATTGATCAGTAGAGGATGATATATTAAGCCATAATTTGACGTCGGACAGAGCTAGGTTGTAGTCGAGTCTTGGGTCTGGGACAATCTGGTTAAAAGTAAGGTTGTTTCATGATTTCCAGATGCACCAAAGGAGCCAATACGGTAGAATACGTTGTTCATCTGACAGAGAAGCATTGAAAGTCAATAATCCAACCACGTTTTCTTCAAGGTCTGTAGATGGTGAAAGCAGAACAGAGTGAGGAAGATTTGCTTCTGCCCAATATTTTCGTGAAACATGGCATTGAAAAAATAGGTGATTTATAGTTTCATCTTCCAAACCACATCGAATACAAGTCGGATCCAGATTCAAACCACGTGATCCAAGGCGTGTTTTTGTAGCCAAAGCTCGGGATAAAATTCTCCATAGAAAATGACGAAGCTTCGGAAGAATCGGTAGACGCCATATACTATCTTTAAGTGCAAAATTACCATGCTTCAGAGGAGTTCACCACTGGATCTAAAGATCTTGGTAAATGATATCCTGAGCGAAATGAGTAGTGTCCATGAGAAGTGAAAGACCAAAAAATCTTATCCTCCGAAGTAGTTTGAGGAAGATAGATAGATTTAACCAAATCTCGTTCCTAAGGTATAACATACTGTGAAAGCGCTTCTTCATTCCACGCTCTAGATATTCCATCAGAGGTGATTAAGTCCGCAACCATAACTTGAGAAGGGGATGTTACAGGTCTCGAAGCCGGACAAGGAGGCAAAGACGGAAGCCAATTATCCATATACGTTAACTTGATTCTCGGAACCAATAGTATGGCATATACTTTGTTTCAACAGATTTATACCATGGAGAATAGATTGCCAACCATAAGATTGTCTTGTCTGAGCAGAAGCTTGTAGGACTGAAGTGTCTCGATAATATTTCGCTTTAAATAAGCGGGCTAGCAACGAGTTTTGATGTTGTAATAAACGCCACACTTGTTTAGCAAGGAGATCATCGTTGAACTTCTGGAGATCTTTGAAACCTACACCCCCTGCCTTTTTGTGATGTTGTAATTTACTCCATGCAATCCAAGAAATACCATTAGAATTCTCAGATTTCTCCCACCAAAATTTCCGTAGAATCGAGGTAATGTCAGCCACAACTTGTCTAGGGATCTTAAAGTAGGACATAGAGTAGACCGGTATAGCAATTTTGAATCTAGTCTATTTAGCTAAATCTCCCTAATATCACTAACTCTATTATGAGACAAAGATGAATACTCCAACCAAAGATTGATTGTAAAAAAAAAGGGTACTTAGCTAATTTCGCATATAAATTCCCAAACTTTCTTTTCTGATCTAATTAAAGATGGATATATATATATATATATATATATATATATATATATAT
Source organism: Isatis lusitanica (assembly GCA_900406415.1). Taxonomy (NCBI): domain Eukaryota; kingdom Viridiplantae; phylum Streptophyta; class Magnoliopsida; order Brassicales; family Brassicaceae; genus Isatis; species Isatis lusitanica. The sequence continues at coordinate 6,474 of OVBB01000568.1, forward strand.
AGGTACCTTTGTCTGAAAATTTATCAAAAATGTCTAAAACATTAGCTGGGTTCCACTTCCATGTTCTTAAAAAAAGATATATACTAATTTGTTAGATTTTAGATATACTATAATATATTATTATGAGATCAAATTATGTAAATATTGACATGGATGAAAGAATAAGTATAAATTTTATTATATAAAGCTTAGTTTCCAAGTTACTAATTAACAAGATTTTGTATATAGGATTTTATTATTATAGGATTTTAACATGTCTCAAGTATTTATATCTTAGAAAAAATATTATTTTTAATTTCCTAAATAATCAATAAAGAAAATTAAAAAAATATAATGATATCTCTGAATTAAAAGGAACAAATATACAAAATATTCATTGTTAAGTTACTTCTAAAAATAATTAAAAGAAATAGACTTATTAATATTTATTGAAAAAGTGATTTTAGCATTTCAACCAAAAAGGAAATATAATCAATAAAAAGGATAAATTAAAAAAAAAAGATTATTACGTTTTTATAAAGTTTGCAATATTTATGATCTGTACACGAAGAACTTATCGATTTCATAATTTGCACCAAACATTCAAATACATTACAACAAAAATATTACATCTGCTTATTTGGTAAAATTATACTAATGCTTCTTCCGTATATATTTACATCTTTGTATCATCAAATAAACGATAAATTTAGAAAATTATTTGACAAATAATAGTCCTAAAAATGATTGTTAGTTTCTCTAATTTATAAAAATATATCTTATATTATTGTATAAAGCTTAATGTTTCAAAATTATTAATTAATATGAGCATGATATGTGTCAAATCAATCTATAAACACATATATAATATAAAATAATTATTCTATATAAGTGTTAATGTTTCTGAATTATATAGTACATATATTTATATATTATAGTGAACTACGTATAAACTATAGTAAACTTTTGTAATAAATTTATTATGTAACTAATAAATAATATATATAATAACAAAATGTACATATTACGTATTGGTGTTTGAAACATGGTATATAACTAATTTAAATGTATGTATATTTCATAGTAGATGACCATTGTAATTACATTTCTAAATTAGCTGTCTAATATATATAAGAATAAATCTATCACTGCTTAAAAAATATGAAGATAGATAAAAAAATACTATCATGTGAATATATAAGCTGAAATGTACATATACTGTAGTATACTATATATATATATCCTAGTAAACTATGTATAAGTCATAGTGAACTATGTGTAAATTATAGTGAACTATGTGTAAATTATAGTGAACTATGTGTTGAATGAATGAATTACAGTTTGACCAAGAAAAAAAAAGTGAACTATGTGTAAATTATAGTGAACTATTTGTAATATATTTCGAAGTATAAGTAATCCATATAATAGTGAACTATACATACCATGCATTAGTGTCTCGAAAATAGTATATAATTATTTAAAACATGTATTTTCAAAATGTTAATTATTTAGAAAATATTCATATATAGTCACATAAATAGTAAACTATTGTTATTATATTAGTTAACTATATTTATACAGTTGATATTGATATATATATATATATATATATATATATGAAACTATATGTAAATAATATGAATAATAACTATAGTCAATTATATATGAAAGGGTAATTTCAATTGGTGACCTACTTATAAGAAAAAATGGGGACGAATTTGATGTTCTTCAAAATTTACAATATTTGAAAGTTCATGCTTTTTATGACATTTTTTTTCAATTTTAAAATGGTTCCCCTTCATTCCTCCATATTCATTTTGGCAAAAGGAAATATATAGAAAATTTGGTCCTTATCAAAATTGAAGAGGAACAATAAAGAAAAAAGGATTAAAATTCATGTTTTATATTTAACTAATCAAAATTATTTTAGCAGTATTTAATTATTTTATAATTGTTTAAACCATTTCAATATTACTTATTTAATTTTTTAGTAATGTTTAAATATTATTTTATACATTCAAGAGTCACTCTAAAAAAAATATTAACATTCTCATTTTATTTATCAATTTTTTTTTATTCATTATATTTTTCATCTTCATGGTCATCAATCGAAGTCATAATTGTTTTTAATATGATTTATAATTCTAGTTAATTTTGTTATATATTTATTTAAATATTTATATTAATTACTTATATCCGTAAATATTTTATATAGTTTTCTTCTATATAGATAGTTAACTATATTTTAACATATTGATTTCGTATATATGTATATAATTATGTATTTATATTAGATATATTATATATGAAAGAATATAAAACTATTATATATATAAAATGTTAAATGCTTTCGAAGAGATGATCTATAAGAAACTTTGAAATGTTTCCAGGCTCAACTACCGAGAGTATCTTTTACCCAACTGACAACAGCCTAAAGAAGCAAAGAACTTTCTATTAACCAGATCTATTTTTGAACCACCTTAAAATTTTAGTAACAGAAGAGGAAAGAAAAAGAAACCACCGGTCCGGCGACCGCCAGCGTGCTCTTTAACGCAGCAAAGAGGCACCGTGGACACCGGCGACTAACTGCGGAAAAGACGACGGGCCGAACTACACCACACAACACTGAGTCCACCGACAACCTAAAGAGCAAGACAATGACTGACAGAGCGGTTACACTTCGAACGATTTCGAGCTACACTACACAACAGTAATAACGGTGATAAGGAGGACAAGTGAAGGACGGGAGAGGAGGCTAACCTACGCTGAAAAAAGGAAAGGAAAAGAAGGAGATTTTGGAGGACGCAGAATCAAGGCGGTGGGGATTGATACCTCAGACAACATCAAAGAGAATGAACTAACACTGATAGTAAGGGTGACAAACTCGAGGGAACAACAAATTGGAGCCCTCTTCTCGCACTTCATGAGAAGATGGAACCTTAGGGGGCGAGCGGAAGGAGCTGATCTGGGAAGTGGAATGTTCCTGTTTCGCTTTGAGAAGATGGAGGACCTTCAAAATGTGCTTGAAAACCGCCCTTATGCTTTGAACCGTTGGATGGTCATAATCTAGAAATTGGAGCCAATAATCTCGACCAAATTCCCATCTGAAATACCCTTTTGGATCCGGATTAAAGGATTGCCTCTGCACTACTGGAAGGAAGAGTTAGTGGAAAGGATTGGTAAAGAGGCTGGAACCTTGGAGAATCTGGAAATTAAACCAGCCTTTGTCAGAGTAAGAGTTAAAGTAGATGGCGTGGAACCAATCATCAGAAACACAGTGATAGAGTTTTATTCAAGGGACGAAACTCTAATCCAATTGGAATATGAAAGACTTGACAAATTCTGTACCAGGTGCAACAAATTGACTCACATGGAGCTGGAATGCCCTGACAATCCAAGGCAGAGGATTGAAAAAAACAGAGAAATGAAATCTGAAGGAGATAGAGCCAAAGCGATCTCTGAAGAAAAGAAGGGGAGGAGAACCTCAGACTGGTTTCCGGAAACAAGAGAGGAGAGCCTCTCTCATTCTTTCAGTCAAAGGGATCCCATAGACCCGAGGGAAGAGAGAAGGGAACTGAATGCCGATCGTTATGGTAGAGAAGGATGATTTGGATACAACGATAAAGATAACAGACCTTACCATATCAGATGTTCAGAGAACAAAACACTCAGGCAAAGGGAGGAGACAAAGCGTTGGGAAACCACCAGAACACAGAACCTACTACCAAGTGAAAGGAAAGGAAGATAGCTACCAGAGTGAAAGAGGCCCAAACGATGGAAGGACAGCTCGGAGCCCACAGAAAAGAGTAGAGAGAGAGAGGCTGAGGCAAGATATGAGAGACGACCGTCGAGAGATTGGAGGCTGATGGCTTTTGAGAAGGAGGGAATATATGAGAGAGGAGGCGGAAGAAACACACTTAGCCAGAATCTGTTTGGTGCGAACTCAAAGTCAAGAAGAAGTCAAGGAGACAATAACAGAACTAACGAGATATGCAGAGAAAAAGAACCACGCACTGGGATGGAGAATCATACAAGAGGGGACCAGGTGCTTGAACCCAACGAGAGAGAAGCATACAAACAAAATGAGGAGGAGACAACTTATCCATCAATAATTGTTACAAGCGGAGAAGCCAAGAGGAGGGGATCAAAGGATGGCTTGACAGAACCCCGGTAAACACAGGGAGAGATAGGGTGAGAATATCAAGAGGGGAGCCGAGACCAAGCCATGTAGCTGGCTCTTTCCCACCAATTGATCAGGAAACTCAAAACGACATTGATGTAGAGAGTACACTGAGACACCTAGCCCCGCTGAGGGAGGAAATAATGGGAGAACTGATAGATGCAACGATGCGGTATGCAGAGCACCCTGACCCTAAGGAAAAGGAAGCGAGGAGGCAGAAAATCCTGCAGTCTGAGCAGAATCGTATGATGGAAGAAATAGCAAACTTCTGCACTCCACGAGTGGAGGAGGTCAAGAACCTAGACTGAGGGATGAAATTCTGATTGGAGAAGGTTAAGAACAAACCAACCACAATGCAGAGGCTAGAACAAACGGTGAGGGGACTTCCCGAACCCCAAGCTGGCTCTAAAGAGATCAACCACAACCAAGCGTAAACAAGGCCTTAGTCTGATGCCAGATATGGACGCAAGTGCTAGTACGCAATTGCGGTTCCAAACTCAGAGCACTCCTAAGAGAAGGAAACAAAGGATGGAGAATGAGAGGAGATTGAAAGAGATCCAGAAAAAGCAAAGACCGGGTATTCTCTTTCAAATGGAAACGAAGAATGACGATGAAACAGTTCTTAGAGAAACACAATGCATAAATTTTGCTTATGTTGGTTTAGTCCCACCTCATAGCCCAGGAGGTGGGGGTTTAGCTCTTTTGTGGGATGAGGATATTGATCTGGAAATCATAGATAAGAACCAAAACCTGATTGTAACGAGAATCAAATTTCAAAAGGATATATTCTATGGCTTAGTCGTGTATGGGGAGCCGGATAGAACGAAACGAAGGGATTTCTAGCAGAAATCACTGATTTAAACAATGAGAGAGAACTACCGTGGATGATCACTGGTGATTTCAACGAAATAGTAGCAGCAGAGGAGAAAGTGGGTGGACCACAACGGACGGAAGGATTGTTCTCAGTCTTCCATACTTTCATTTCAGAGTGTGACCTCTATGATGTTAAACACTCAAGATATTGCCTGTCATGGAGAGGAATGAGGCATAGCCATCTAATTAGATGCAGGCTTGATCGATCAATGGCCAGTGGAGGATGGTTCGAAAAATTTCCGCAATTGCTGCAAGTACCTCAGGTTTGAAGCATCTGACCATAGACCTCTAATAACGATGATGGCCCCACCAAGGAGAAAAAGAATGCCCTTATTCTGATATGATCGATGCTAGGGAAAGAGTGTGGAAGCAAAGGAGGTAATCAAATTGGCATGGAAGGATAGAAGAAACAAAACAATGATGGGGAAAATCACAAGCTGCCGTAAAAGCCTGATTAAGTGGAACAAGGCGAAGCAGGTCAACTATAACAAACTCAACCAAGTTAAGAAAGCAGAACTAGAGAGGGCGATGACAGATCCAGGAGTGGAGGACACAACAGTGTGTCGAATTAATGAAGAACTTGACAAAGCCTACATAGCTGAGGAACAGTACTAGCACCAAAGGAGCAAACAGTTTTGGCTGGCCTTAGGAGACAAGAATACATCATATTTTCATGCAGCAACCCGGGGTAGAAGAGCAATCAACAAGCTATCCGTAATAGAAGACGAAGCAGGTCATGCGTTCTATGAGGAGAACAAGATTGTGGAGGTGATATCCAAGTATTTCAAAAGAGCTGTTCACCTCAGAGAACAGAGACCCAACTCAAACAGTAAACAAAGCATTACGAAAGATTGTTTCAGAACAGATGAATTCGGATCTCACAGTCTTGCCAGAAGCGAGAGAGATAAAAGAGGCTGTATGGTCTATCAATGCGGATAAAGCGCCAGAACCGGATGGATTTTCGGCTAGTTTCTTCCACACAAACTGGGAAATCATGAAGGAAGAAGTGGTGAGTGAGATTCAAAGCTTCTTTAGCCTTGGGTCTTTGCTTTCCCGGGTAAATGCAACCCATATTCAACTAATACCGAAGAAAAAAAACCCTAAGAGTGTGAAGGACTACTGCCCCTTGGCGCTGCGCAATGTGTACTACAAAGTTTTTTCCAAGATCCTAACAAGGAGGTTGAAGAAATTTCTTAGTGCAATTGTGTTAGAGAACCAATCCGCCTTTTTGAGAGGCAGAGCAATAACGGACAATGTCCTCATTACACATGAAATGATACATTATCTGAAAGCGTCCAAGGAGACAAAGCACTATACTATGGCGGTGAAGACAGACATGAGTAAAGTGTATGATCGCTTGGAATGGAGCCTTATCAAAGCGGTTCTAACCAGACTTGGCTTCCATGGAAGGTTTATTGGGTGGGTGATGCAGTGTGTGACTACAGTTTCCTTTGCGGTGTTAATCAACGGAGAGGCTAAATGAACAATTATCCCACAACGAGGTATAAGGCAAGGAGACCCCCTTTCTCCTTTCCTATATATTATGTGTAGTGAGGTGCTGGCGGACCTCTGTTTGAACTCACAAAGGAGTGGAGAGATGAATGGGATTCAAGTGTCTAGAGGAGGACCGAGAATCAACAATATCCTATTTGTGGATGACACTATGCTTTTTACAAAAACGGATGAGAGAAGCTGTAGACAATTGCTGCACATTCTTGGGGAATATGAGGAAGCATCATGCAAATAATTAATAAAGCTAAGTCAGCTATAACCTTCTCATCGAAAGCGTCTCAGTATATAAAGAACAAGGGTAAATATCTGCTGGGCATTGAAAAAGAAGGAGGCAATGGAAAATATTTGGGAATGCCAGAAATTTTTGGCAGGAGAAAGAAGAATCTCTTCACTCCGATAGTGGACCGAATTAAGAAAAACTCCATGAGCTGGACAACAAGAAGGCTAACAGCTGCAGGAAAACTGATCTTACTTAAGGTAGTGTTGGCTGCAATCCCAAATTTCTCGATGGCAAATTTCAAACTTCCGCTCAGCATATGAAAGAGAGTGCAATATGCCCTGACCAGGTTTTGGAGGGACTCTAACCCTGAGTCAAAGAGTACTTGCCAGGTGGCCTAGGACAAACTAAAAATATCAAAGAGAGATGGAAGATTGGGCTTCTGAGACATCAAAACTTTTAACGATGTGATGCTAGCAAAAATTAGTTGGCGGATTCATACGAGACCAGACTACTTGCTTGCTAGGATGCTACTCTACAAATACTGCAAAAAACGAGAAGTTTGCAATGGTTGAAGAGGGGTCCTAATTGGAAGAGACTTAGTCTATGGGAATGTAGGGTTTGTTATGGGAGATGGAAAAAAAGCAAAACTGGGAATGACCCTTGGACCTGCTACTGAAGAAACTCGAAATTGGACAGTCTCAAGACTGTTTAAAGAAGGCACAACGACTTGGGATGTGGACAAAATAAACAGAGTATTGCCCGACAGACTTGATGAGATTCTACGCCTTCAGCCAAGTTAAACAGGAGCAGAAGAAAAATTGATTTGGCTGAAGGATAGATATGGGATTTATTCGACCAACCAAGCGAACAGTGGAAAGACAAATGAAGGAGAGAACCAGGATGACAGCAATGGAATCAGCAGGAGGTTTGATTGGGATAAAGAGATTTGGAAGAAACAAGTGAGCCCGAAATTACAAATGTTCATGTGGAAAGAGAAATAAGGTGCACTAGCAGTGGGAGTGAGTCTTCTGAAGATAAGGATAGCTCAATCTGCAAGCTGTATTAGATACGGAGAAGTGGAAACGATAGAACATATATTGTTTCACTGTGCTTATGCTGTAAGAGTATGGAATGCCATGCCATTGGAGACAAGACCCAGATGGATGAAACGCTGAACCTGGGAGAGATCTCAACGAGAAACAGCAAGGTGAGAGGCTTACCGCCTACGGGTGCGACTGGAGAAGTCATGTTTCTTGGGTGTGTTGGAACCTCTGGATCAGTCGAAACAAAAACGTTTTTGAAGGGAGGAACGTCGGAGAACAAGATCTAGTTTTGAAATCGATTGCAGAGGCGAGAGAGTGGAGGGAGGCGTAATAAAATAACAAAGCGGAAGAGAAGAAAAATCAGAAGGGGAACAGCCAGCCGACGGTAGTGAGGAACAGAAGAGACTGCACTGAATGCTGGACGGATGCGGCTTGGATCGCGAGCATGAATGCAGGGAGGACTGGGTTGGGTGATAAATAACGCGGACAATGATACCTGAACGACATAGATGATGAGGAGAGAGAAGGTCCCATCACCTTTAATTGCGGAAGCTCAAGCTGTTAGAGAAGCTTTAAAACGACTACTGGCTTGGCAAAGGAGCAAGGTGAGGATCCATTCGGATTCACTCAACCTGATCCGAGCCCTCTATGAGATGGAAGTTCTGAAAGACTTTTACAGAGTAATTTGCGACATTAACAAGATTGTCGAGAGCTTTGAGCAAATTGAGTTCATTTTCATTCCAAGAAAGGATAACATGGAAGCAGATCATGTGGCAAAGAGAGCTTTAGAATGCGTGTATGATGAGATGATTGTAAGAATTTAATTCTGAAATTTGCAGTGGAGTGAAAGTTTTCTTAGGTTAAAAAAAATGTTAGATGATATAATTTTTAGATAAATGACCACTTATTTGGACGATTTTCTCAAATATGCTTGTTTGAAGAGAACTTTTCTTTCGTGTTCTTATATAATCAATATATTCCTCAAGTATTTTTTCAATTTGATATTCGCCTCTTACCTTGCCTATGATACTTTCTTATTTAAAAAATAAAAAAACGGATTAACTAATTAAAAGAAATGGGAAAATTTGGACCAATCAAAAGCATGGAAAGTACATCACTGTCTTCTCTCTCCAAAAAAAAACCAACGACTAAAGAGGAGTACAGAGGATAAATTTTTTCCCATTAAAATAAACTTTGTAGCATCGAAATAGACTCCACTGAAACGAGAAACTTTGAAATTTTGGTGAATTATTCAAGTATTACGATGTTGTAACCATATGTTTTCTGGGTTTGGTAACCATGTTTTTGGGTCGATGAGGAGTTGACACTGGTAATTACTTAAGTAGTCGATATGTATCGATATATTAGTGTTGGTGGCTAATCTAGCCGGAATCCTGCTATTACTAACAGAAATTGTACAATTGGTGTTACTGGTTGTACTGAGAGACGTGGTAAAACTGGAAGTACTAAGACTATAATTTGTAATTTAATTTTGTTTTTTTTTTCAGGAGATTAGGACCAACTACTTCACTAACATAGAATTTTCTATGGAGGATATATTATTCCACGAATGGAGATGAATATCAGTGGATTTCAAGCGAAGATAAAACTTATAATGTTTCGTTTATGACATCATCGTTGGAGGAGATAACTTATTTCTTATTAGTGGAAAAGATAGGCATGAAGTGTCAGATAGATGATTCTAGGAAGAAGCTAAAGTTGAATTACATTCCATTGCTAGTGAAACCTAAGCTCCCATCATATATTTCAGATTATGATGACATTTATTTTTATCTAATAACTATGGATAAAGGCCTTCATAGAAGTGTTTCGTATGTAGAGGTCATCAAAAAGTTGAACATCCCCATAATTGAGGTGGGCGAGAAAGAGAACAAATTTAGAGTAGAGAAAGGAAGTTCAGTTGCTTAGAATTATGGTACTGTTACTCTTTATTCAGATTCAAGAGAAAAACATCATGAGAAACTAACAGAAGAAGCAAAAGAAGCAGAGCATAAGCAATCAAGAGAAGAACATCATCAAAAGATGGATGATGGTGTTAGTGGAGATTTTTAGAATAGGGTGGATAATGCTATAATGAGTGAATACATTGACCTTCCACATTATGTTGAAGAAAATGGGGGGAAATAAAAGTGTAGAAGAAATTCAGAATGCAGAGGAATAGGAAGATGAGATGGATCTAGTATTACAACAAGAATTTGAAAGAAAGGAGGCAGTGATAAATTTGGTTCATCGCGCGTCACATCAGAAATGGTTTTGTTTTGATATACAGAACTCATACACGAACCGACACATGGTGAGATGCAGTACTAAAGCCCCAACTTGTAAATGGTATTTAAGAGTTACATAGGATGAGAAGTCAAATCACTTCATAGTCCACTTATATAACAAGATGCATAAATGTTCTCGGGTTAATTCGAGTACAAGTAGCAGAAAATAAAAGGGCACAACATGTATACTTGCATCAATTGTGAGTGAAGTATATCCTGGTGTATTCAGCAGGTCAACTCCTAAAAGTCTCATCAGTTTGGTTTAAGTAACACTCGGTGTAGAAGTGTCATACTCTACATTGCGGAGAGGGAGAAATCTAGCTATTAGTGAGGTGTGTGGTGGTCCGTAAGAGAATTATAAGATGCTGTTTTCTTATATGCACATGTTAGAGTTGATGAACCCTGATAAAAAACAAGCGTGGCTTTGGATGAAGGAGAAATGTTTAAGTACCTATTATTTGCATTGGGAGCTTGCATTTAATGGTTTAAAGCAATGCGTAAAGTGTTCATTGTGGATGCTACTTTTCTGAAGATTTCACAAGGTGGTGTTCTAGTTGTTGCCACTACTCAAGATCCGAATCGTCACAATTATTCCACTGTGTTTTCTGCATTTGATGGTGAAAAAGTAGCAAGTTGGATATGGTTTTTAGAGACGGTTAAAAAACCATTATATTGTACAGTGCTGAATTGGTTTTTGTTTCGTCCAGAAATGCAAGCCTCATCAAGGCAATACGCGAGGTGTACCCGAGTGCTCAACATGGGTATTGTATCTATTACTTGTCCATGTATGTGAGAATTATAGTTGTTGCTGACGTCAATAAAGATGTAGTTGGTGAATCTGACATGCACAGAGGTTTATACAGAGGTTGAGTTTCAACGAATGTATAGTGACGATGAGAAAAAAGGGGAAAAGTGTTATTTTCCAGTAGAAAGGTACAACATAGATACCATAAATTGTGTTAGAGAATATCAAAAGTGTTTTCATTAATACGAAGAAGTTACCCTTATTACCTAAGATTGAGAGGATTATTGCAATAGTGAGTGAATATTTAACAAAGATAAGAAAGAATCAGCCGGTGGGTAAGAGGTACAAACATTAATGCATTTGGTGGAGAATGAATTTCATGATAAATGTGAAGATGCGAGCAAACTAACAATGACAAAGGTAAACATCTTCCTTCAAGAATACAAGGTCATTAGATTAGACGGTTTTACAAATTTGGTGGATTTAAATAAGAAAAGTTGTTGTTGCAAGCATTTTGATATAGACCGGTATTTTTCTGTCCATGAAATAGCGGCTGCTATCACATACATGAACCAGGAAGGTGGAGCATGTGATATCTATTTACATAATTTTTTGCAATATATGTTTCTACGTAGAGCCGTGGGCATTTGCCTATCAGAGGACGATTAATCCAGTATCTCATAAGAGTATATAGCGGAGATGTATGCCTTATCTCCTGATGTGGACATGGAAACACACCTACCACAGCAAGACCAAATGCCAATCATGGGGATATCCCCAAGAACAAGGTCAGGAACCAAGGTGCTTCAAAAAGAGTTTAATGAGGCTGTGTAGAACTTGTTCACCCAAATAGAGCTAGAAGAGATCACCCACCAACTCGACCGTTTGGCCATTTCAAGTACTACTACGGTCCAAGCCCAAAAATCCCAAGAAGAACAGATTGTTCGCATTAAAAACCAAGAACCGTACGACGGTCCAAACATCCCTTAAGGGACAATGCAACTCGCCAATATCCCTTAAAAAAGGTTGAGCAACATAAATGCCCATCAAGACACAAAAAACCAGCTAGCCAGTTCCCCCAAAGGAAGTTTGGGCGAGCTGGAAACCACCTGAGAGTAAAGACAGCTCACCAATTCCCTCCCACAAAGGAATGGGCGAGCTAACACTCGCAGAATATGAAGATTCAGCTCGGCAGTTCCTTTCGCAGAGGATTTGGGCGAGCTGAACAGATTTCTAGACCATCAAAAGCAATGAACATGTCGCTCATTTCCTCCCTAAAGGAAACAGCAAGCTGGAGCTGTGCATAGCAGGTCGCCGACGTCCTCCTACAGGAAATGGTGACCTGGCCATGTCACAAAAGGGAGACATGACCCTTTGTACGTGCATTTACAACTCATCTTGATTGTACCAGCAAGCTGAAGGTTTGTTTTGTATCTTTTATCTTCAAAACATTGTCTAAAGCACTATTCATAAATCAAGAAAAGAAGTTAAGCTAGACGGAAAAGCATAATTAGATCGGACTTGGTCAAACCAGAGGCAAACTGGATCAGAACTGGACCCAACAACGACATGTTGAGGGGTTGGGCCGCAGATCAAACTCAAACCCGTCAAAGTCGGTGGGATATCGAGCTAGGTGATGTCCCACATTGTTAGAAACTCCTCTCAGCACCTTTAATCTCTTAGTAAATCATGTTTTTATAGCTTGAAATCATCTTTAATGTCCTCCATTTAGTCTACTTGTTTTGGAATTTATTGATTTGACTTTAATTGATTCAGCCGTTACAAGTCAAAGCGCATTATTATTATTTTGAATAATTAGTCTGTTTACTTCAGTGATGATAGCTAGTCTGCTGATCGTGTAAATTTAGTCGTGATGTTCACTCCATCGAATTTTAGATCGCGAATTGACGTTGCTTCATGCTTTTCCACTGTGATATTTTCTTTATATCATTTATGACTTGTCATTATACTTAGTTGAATGAGATAGTTTACTCTCTAACCATCCGTCCCAATAAATTTGAACCCTATGGCAAAAAAAAATTGGGTTCTTAACAAATATTTAGAGTAAAAATTAATATTTTAGACTTAATTTATATTTAAATTTATCTATTTAGACCTATTTTAAATTTAGTTTTGAAAAATAAATTCTAGTATATAAATAAATATTAATTGCTTGGGTCATAATATATACTAGGTGAGGGCCCACACCTTGTGCGGGCTGAGACACTTTCAAAAAAATTCGGCCCAAACCCATGCTTAGGATATGCAAAATATTAAATTTCTAAATCTATAAATGAATTGATTTATTTAAAGCATATGGGTACTTATGAAATAAAAACTTAGGGTAAACTCTGTCGCAAATAACAGATCCTAATTATTAAATAATCATAAAAAAAAGCAAAAGAGAAAAACATATCAAAAACTCCTGAACACGTCGAATATGTCAAATTCGTATGAACATCAGTCTTCTTGGCATCAGAGTGGAGAGAGCAACTGCAATACGCAACACATCTTTTAGCTAGCGGAAATAAACTAACATTCGAACATACACATAACAGAAGACTACACAACTTTCGTACTTACATGCACGTGAAACCGAGCTAAGCACCGAAACCATCTCCGACTTGCATGGCAATGCGATCACGTAGCTGATCGACCTCAGGATAAGAGGGATCCAACAAAACTTGAGCATAATCGTAAGCAGTCATAGCTTTCCAAACACCGTCGAGTTTCACGATCATTGCAAACCTAACAACACAGATAATAACACCGTTCGTACGCCGGGACATTTCGCGTAGAAAGGTTTTAGAATAGGAACGTCTCAATAGAAGAGAGATGTCACCACTGCTGTTGTCCAAACCAGAACAAATTCCCAAGATTAGAACCAAACACCAGTGTACAAAATCATGGTGGAACAAAACTCTGGATAAAACTAACTTTTTATCGAGAAGATTGAGGAACACATTTCCCCAATATTTCTCCATAGACCCTTCTCGAGTGGTAAATTTACCAACAACGTGCACGTGACCTAGCAGATCTTGAAAGACAACGTACATGAATACAGCCATCAAAATTCAATATATGTATCTAGCAAAATCAGAAACGAAAAGAATAAAAAGCGATAGAACCTTACCAACCAAATAATTTGGATCACACAGACCGCCGTGGATATCACCAAAACCGGCAAACGAAAAGTAGCTGCCAGAACCCAAACATGGTCCAAGCGCAAAAAAAGTATCGGGTTTTATCAAGATTTTGAAATCATGTGGAGTCGGTCTGAAGCTCCCACTGACCGCAGAAAGTTCGTAATTTTCCAGAAGTAACCAAACACATTCTCCCAACCCACCAAAAGGACCACCATGAACATTTCCTTTCAACGTAGCATGTATCTTATCACCCTATCATTTATTTTTTTGTTAACATGCATTCTATATTAGGTAATAAGAAAATAACATACAACGTAATTCTAATAACGCCTTCTATAACCAAAAATACGGATACGAAGACCTAAATATATCTAAAAACTTAACCATAATCAGTACCTTGACATCCACGAAAACGAAATCCAACGTTTCATCCTCTCCATCAAAGTGTTTGAATTTTCTGAGAACTCTGACGCGAACCTTGTACCTTCCTTTTTGTGGGTCCAGATCCGAAACATCAACTATATCATGCGCATCCGAGCCTGCAGAAGCGTTTAATACTTGATGCATCATTGGACTTAACCCGAACAGTAATCCAACGAACTTGATAAAACGAACAATGAGAAGAAGACAATTCAATAATGCAAGTAACGAAAGTAAACGAAGCAATATTAGATATATATATACGGTTCAAATATTCCGTACATTTTTAACGATATAGATAAACGTAAGTTTTCCTTTTTTTGTGGCAATAGTATTATTCGTTTCTATCAGAAACATTAAACAATATGGAATATTACCTGTTAAGGTACTGTACAAATAGAAGAATGATATTATACAATAATACAAAGGGATATTCATCTAAGNTATATCCAGATGCGTATAGAGATTTATAGGCGACGGCCCGCACCTTGTGGGGGCAGAGATAATTGCAAACGATTTCGGCCCAAATTCATGTTAAACAATTTCGGCCAGATAC